>JAVTVY010031621.1:0-13175 GCA_036873755.1 Hanleya hanleyi | reverse complement strand
ATGATGTCGCCCTAATTCAACAGTCAAATTCCGACGACAAGACCTTGGGCCAGATTTTGTACGACGTGGAAGGTAAAGTACACTTCGTGGACGAAGCCATAAATGTTCCCAGCGATCTGTTACACGAAGACCATCCAGTGAGTGACATTTATCGACGCCATTGGCCCATGATCCGGCACTGTTTCTACCGTCATCGCCCTATTCAAGATATCTACAATTTCCGACTGACCGACCTCGCCCGTCTACGTAGCTACGTAGAAGCCATCTTCAAAGATCAAACTACGGCCTTCAAATTGAATCTGGTGTTTGGTTATGTGCTGCAGCATAAAGAGACAGGCCAAGTCCGATATTTTTACCCGAACAGTAACATCCGGGTATTTGACCAACCGTTTACCATCATTAACCGAGTGTCGCTAGAGACGATGCTGGAGAAACTGGACACCGTGGATCCCTTGGAATGGGCCCAACAACTACGCCCCAACACCAAGTGGATAGTGGGGAGTGTGACCAATGTTACGTTTTTCGTTACCAAGCTGACCGACCACTCCCATCGGCTGAATGCGTCACTCATGCACTGATGAATACCATAACATGCCGTACATACTCTATATGTCTACATGTTGATCGTTGACGGTACGGAGGTGACCGAAGATACACGGATGTTACCGAAGATGTCACGGCTCGGCCCTCGACTTGGAGATAGTTGAACTGAGTGTGCTAAAAATAGATCACCAGCTAGCGTGCTATAAAAGGGAAGCGGCCTGGACGTTTCATCAGACACTCTGTCAACCACCACCAAGATGTTCACTTGCACAACTTGCCAGAAGCTGTTTACTCGTCTAAATAATTTACGACGCCACGAGGCCTCCACCCACAACGATGCTCGGTATACTTGTACAACCTGCGCACGGTCATTCAATCGGGAGGATCATTTACTGCGTCATGAGAGGGTACTTCACGCGGGTGCAACGGTACTATGTAATGATTGTGGTCGACTCTTCAAACGACCCAGTCGGTTTAGACAGCACCAACGTTTGATGCATGCCCCGTCTCTACGGTTTGGGCGACAACTTTCCACTAAAGAGGAGCCGCGGAAGGTCAGCCCCAGTGAAGATGAACCCGGAGAGACGAACGCCACTGGTGATACGATGACGAAGAGCCTGCCTATACCCACGGTCCAGGAGGGCCTGGATATCCAGCCGGACCCCACCGTTACGGTTTCGAGTCATACGCCTGATAACATCGAACATTTTCTGGACGAGCCCATAAATGTTCCTAGCGATCTCTTACAGGGCGCCCATCCAGTGAGTGACATCTATCGGCGCCATTGGACCATGATACGGCACTGTTTCTACCGTCATCGCCCTATTCAAGATATCTACAATTTTCGACTGACCGACCTCGCCCGTCTAGGCAGCTACGTGGAAGCCATCTTCAATGACCAAGCAACGTCCTTCAAATTAAATCTGGCGTTTGGTTATGTGCTGCAGCATAAGGAGACAGATCAAGTCCGATACTTTTACCCGAGCAGTAACATCCGGGTATTTGACCAACCGTTTACCATCATTAACCGGGCGTCGCTAGAGACGATGCTGGAGAACCTGGCCAACGTGGATCCCTTGGAATGGACCCAACAACAACGCCCCAACACCAAGTGGAAAGTGGAGAGGGTAACCAATGTTACGTTCTTCGTGACCAAGCTGACCAACCAACCCATCGGCTGAATGTATTCACCCAGGCACTGATAGATACTCAGAATGCACAAGCAACTATCTGAGGATATGTTGCCTCAACGGTATCCTGGGCTGCCCGATGATGATTAGAATAAACGGTTCAAAGCGAACATGGCCGAAGATGGAACTTTCTGAAATGAAGAGTTCTGATTGGACAAGAATATATCTAACGGACAGGAACGAATATGACAGATGCAAATGGTGGCCTCTGATTGGACAAGTCTTCTTGAATTGTAACACCAAGTGGATAGTGGAGATAATGACCAATGTTGCGTTCTTCGTGGTTAAACTGACCACCACCTCCATCGGATGAAAGTATTCACCCATGCACTGATAGATACTCAGAATGCGCAAACAACTATCTGAGGATATGTTGCCTCAACGGTATCCTGGCCTGCCCGACGATGATTAGAATAAACGGTTCAGATGGCACTTTCTGAAATGGAGACTTCTGATTGGACAAGAATACATCTAACGGACAGGAACGAATATGAAACATGCAAATGGTGGCCTCTGATTGGATAAGAATCTTCTTGAATTGTAAATATACCCAACGCGGCTCCCCCAGCGTGGGTATGATGTAACATTGGGGAGAATAAACTATATGAAAAAAACTTCTTGTTGTTGTTGTTCTCTCATGTGTCATCCTTGTTGTTGTTGCTGTTGTTGTTCTCTCTCTGGTCTATATCATGGCGTTATGTTAGAGTGTTAAGGTGTAACGACGGGCGTTGACGGGCATCACTGCATTTCGAAGAATTAGTGACAATTCCATGGAATATCAGAGCTTCTGAGCTATTTCACCAGGGCGTTGAAGCATTAAGAATGGTGTTGGTGGGCGTTGCTACAAGATGACACCTCACACGGTCCATTTGGACAGCGGATGGTCCATCTCTACACCAAATAACATCCTTCACTGCTAAAAAATGCCCACTTTCGCTACAACTTGTACTAATGACGTCACCAATGACGTCACAGATGCTATAAATATCCCTGAAATCAGGGTGTATACTCCGAGAGCTACAACATGACACCCCACACGACGCATTCGCAACGCGGATGGTCCATCTCTACACCAAATACCTTCCTGCACTGCCCCAAAAGGCTCACTTTCGCTAATACTCCTACTGATGACGTCATCGATGACGTCACAGATGCTTCGGACATGCCTCAATTCGGAATGTACACCCCGAGAGCTACAAAATGACACCTCACACGACGCATTCGGACTAAGGATGGTGCATCTCTACACCAAACTCACCCTCACGCACCCACAAAATGTCCACTTTCGCTACTACTCGTACCGATGACGTCATCAATGACGTCACAGATGACGCGGACATCCCTCAAATCGGAATGTACACCCCGAGAACTACAAGATGACACCTTCCAGGACGCATTCGAACCATGAATAGCCCATCTCGACCCCAAATACCTTCATGTACTGCCCGAAAATGTCCACTTTCGCTACTACTCGTACCGATGACATCACCGATGACGTCACAGATGACGCGAACATCCCTCAAATCGGAATGTACACTCCGAGAACTACAAGATGACACCTTCCAGGACGCATTCGAACCGTGAATAGCCCATCTCGATCCCAAATACCTTCATGTACTGCCCGAAAATGTCCACTTTCGCTACTACTCGTACCGATGACGTCACCGATGACGTCACAGATGACGCGAACATCCCTCAAATCGGATTGTACACCCCGAGAACTACAAGATGACACCTTCCAGGACGCATTCGAACCGTGAATAGCCCATCTCGATCCCAAATACCTTCATGTACTGCCCGAAAATGGCCACTTTACTTACTACAACCAACTGCGCCTGCGCAGATTGACGCGACTTGCATTCAAAAACACGCCATTCTGACTCTACCCCACACAAGCTTCACTTTGACACCCTCCACGACCCATTCGGACCCATAGCGGTCCATCTCTACCCAAACACCTTCATGTACTGCCCGAAAATGGCCACTTTACTTAATACATCCAACTGCGCATGCGCAGATTGACGCGACTTGCATTCAAAAACACACCATTCTGACTCTACCCCACACAAGCTTCACTTTGACACCTCACACGACCCATTCGAACCGTGATTAGCTCATCTCTAACCCAAACACACATACACCAAACTTACATCGCACATGCATGTGATCATAACGCACTAGCCTATCGAAAATCACTGAGATTGACTCATTTTGCGGGCCACCAGGTCAAACTCTGTCAATTTGTCACCATTTAGTTATTTGAAGAATGACTTGCCTTGGCGCCTCAAACTTGCATAACACATGGAAGTGATCATAGAACAGAAGTCCATCGCAAAGTGAGATTGACCTGTTTTGGGGGTCACTGGATCAAAGTTTTAACTCCACACATGTGGTTTGGTCTTCAGCTAAAATTAGTATCAATTGGAGTATTGTCATCATGTGCTTACATATGAACAATATGTCTATGTTTTGTTGTTACCATCTATCCCAAGAATATAGAGGAGTACCCAACCTAAATCTCACAGGCATATGGCCACGAACTGACTTATATTGTATGGGTCACTATAGGTATAAGCTTTCAGTTTGTCTCCAAAGTTTCTTCATCATCCAGGGCCCTATTTAATGACCTCCAATGCCGAGGGGTTCTCAGTGTTTTGCACGGTTCACGTTACCATAGCTCCTGAACTATTGTTACGACTAAGCCCTAATGTCACTGACCAAACACCCATGTCGCAGGGAGTACAAGTGCCAAGATACAAAATGATCGGACCCATCCTTTGTGTATTATTAAATAATAACACTTTTCAAATTATGCGATTTTCTGGAAATTTGAACATATCAATTTCTGAAAAGCGGAAAAACTATCAGAGGTAAAGAGTGGTTGACATTCTTCTGGAAAAGAAAAAAACAACAAATTAGAAGTCCTCAACTATTGCAGTTCAAGCTCTTCAAACATGTTATAGTGTTTCGACAATTCACGATGGCGGTCGGACCACGTATCTTGGAAATTCAAATTTTACATATTCTTGATCGCCCTATCATGTGGCATATATGTAGTCACTTGTGGGGTTAAAATAGACTCATTTCATATTTGACCTATTTTGGAAGGTTATTTTCTTGTACGGAGCAACTTGAACGAGCAAAGTAATGATTAACAGCTCTCACAACTTTTACAAACAACACAGAATTATGTACACAATTTTCAAAAGTGCTGCCCAAATGTAACCCAGGTCAACCACCATCAACACCCCCACAATCAGTTACACAATATTTACTGTAAATTTTATTACAAGTTAAACTCAGGCAATTCATTAGTGAGCTCGAGCCACCAATGATGTATGCCAAATATCAATGGGATCGGTCTTATTGTTCTAAACAAGATATTTTTAGGTTTCAGATGAAATCCCAGATGACCACCAAAGCTTTCAATCAAGCAGTAACATTTATCAGTATGCATTAGCTCTTAACCTGTTCTATTTGTGTGGGAAGTTCTCTCTAAAAAAACTTGAGTGAACTGTTAAAATTTCACCGATTCGCACGGGGACACTTCCTATCATGTTCTAAATGACGAGACGAGTAAAACGAGACCCCACAACCCTACCGCAAATGTATAGAAGTACGTTTCCCAGGGGACAAACATTGATCCTATACCCTCAGTATGGGACTATATGGGGTTCGGTGACTTTTTTCAAAAAATTTCACCGATTCGCACGGGGACACTTCCTATCATGTTCTAAATGACGAGACGAGTAAAACGAGACCTCACAACCCTACCGCAAATGTATAGAAGTACGTTTCCCAGGATGGTCCTATACCTCCCATACCCCATATAGGCATTTTCCCGTAATTTAGGATGAAGTCCGTATTCCGTATTTTTTCAGGAAAATTTTTACATACACCCACCCTGGAACTAGGGGAAGATAACTCTGTTGATAGACAAGCCCCGTTAAGCCCGGCGACCTATATACCCCTCATACCCCATATAGGCATTTTCCCAGGTTTTTCGATAAAGTCCGTGTTCCGTTTTTTTTTTCAGGAAAAATTTTACATGCACCCACCCAGCCATCAAATACCCCTTCACCTAGGCTTCACGTTGATACCTCACTCGACCCCATTCGACCATTAGGGGCTCCCCTAGATGCCAAAACGTCTATTTTCATACCCTTGGGCCACCGCGCATGCGCAGAATGACCCTAATTCAACCCCACACCCAGTCCATCAGATGCCCCTTCATGAATGCTTCACTTTGATACCTCACTCGATCCCATTGGACCATTAGGGGCTCCCCTAGCTCCAAAAAGGCTATTTTGATGCCCTTGGGCCACCGCGCATGCGCAGAAGGCCGATATGTCAACCCCACACCCAGTCCATCAGATGCCTCTTCACGAATGCTTCACTTTGATACCTCACTCGACCCATTGGACCATTAGGGGCTCCCCTAGCTCCAAAACGTCTATTTCCATACCCTTGGGTCACCGCGCATGCGCAGAATGCCGATATTTCAACCCCACGCCCAGTCCATCAGATGCCCCTTCACGAATGCTTCACTTTGATACCTCCTACGACTCCATTGGCCCATTAGGGACTCCCCTAGCTCCAAAACCGCTATTTCCATACCCTTGGGCCACCGCGCATGCGCAGAATGCCGATATTTCAACCCCACACCCAGCCCATCAGATGCCCCTTCACGAATGCTTCACATCGATACCTCACTCGACCCCATCGGTACACTAGGGGCTCCCCTAGTTCCAAAAAGGCTATTTTCATACCCTTCGGCCACCGCGCATGCGCAGAAGGCCGATATTTCAACCCCACACCCAGCCCATTAGATGCCCCCTCACCTAAGCTTCACTTTGATACCTCACTCGACCCCATCGGTACACTAGGGGCTCCCCTAGCTCCAAAAAGGCTATTTTCATACCCTTCGGTCACCGCGCATGCGCAGAAGGCCGATATTTCAACCCCACACCTAGCCCATTAGATGCCCCTTCACCTAAGCTTCACTTTGATACCTCACTCGACCCAATCGGACCATTTATCTAGGGACTACTTTTTCTCCGCGGAAGCTTTTTCCCGAGACCGAATTACCGCCAAAACCACGGCCAAACCGCATCACCGCGGATGAATACATTTTTTTTTTTTTTGCCGGAACTTTTTTTTTCGTTCCACCCACCACCCACGGCGGCCATCTTGTACCCACCTCCCACATCTTGCACTCACTGACACTCGCGGCCATCTTGTACCCACCTCCCACATGGCGGCCATCTTGTACCCCCCTCCCACATGGCGGCCATCTTGTACCCACCTCCCACATCTTGCACTCACTGACCTCTGCTCCCCGTTGCTCCCCATCACGCATGCGCACATACCCTTTTTCCCAGGTTAATGACGTCACACGCATGCGCAGTGGGGAGCAATTCTATCAATTCACGCTTTGTATACTACTGTCGTCTACTTAGGATCTTTTCAAAAATCAGCAGTTAACTCTGCATAAATTTTCTTTTTTTGCAGCGTGTAGAACAAACTGAACTATACAAAATGACTACCATTTCTCCGTGATATCGATAATATATCACGCTTGAAATAACTTTGTAATTCTCTCCATATAAAACTCCAGTACATTTGTTTCATGTACCAGAGAGACGTCATAATGTATTCATACCCACTCGCACAAAGGTTATTGATTCCGTATTAAGTAATAGCAGGCGGTCCGTTGGAGTGTCGCTTATACCCCATGCCCAGTGAAATTGCCGAATAACGAACCTGACACACCTCAGTGATCGTACACGGCATTGTTGACCTTTGTGCTAGTAAACACGAATACCTTATGACGTCTCCCTATGTATTTGAGGCCTGGTACATGAAACAACTGTACTGGAGTTTTATATGGAGAGAATTGCAAAGTTATTTCAAGCGTGATATATTATCGATATCACGGAGAAATGGTAGTCATTTTGTAGAGTTCAGTTTGTTCTACACGCTGCAAAAAAGACAATTTATGCAGACTTATCTACTGATTTTTGACAAGCTCCAAATTAGACGACTAATTAAAATGGACAGACTATAGTGCAAGGACTGGTGGGGGTGGGTGCTTTCGTAGTTCCGAGCTTTGACACACAGATGTGACCGAAGGTGCTGTTATATGGTGAAGATCAGATGAGAGTTATCACGTTGAACAAATGGCTCTTGCAAATGTCATATATAATGTAAATATGTACTGATATTCTCTTCGAAAAGGATAACAGTAAAGCAATGAGAAGGGAAACAATGTCGTCAGGCCTTCAGTACAATTCACCTCTAATTCAACATATGTATACGAGAACGCTGAAAATACAATAGATTAGTCTGCAAGACGTTAAGGTTTAGGAACCATAACTGGTTTCCAAAATTCGAAAATGTTTTCTTTCCTTTTTTTTTTTTGCCTAATATAAAATTTTTATATAGTTATCTCTGTGGGTTGGTCACAAAAAAGTGGGAGAAAAAATATTACCGTAAGCTTCTTAAAATGAGGTGTGTGAGAAGATATCTGGAGATACTCAATTAAGGGGCACTAAAACATTGTCTTAATTCAATAGAACTGAGAAAACTTGAGTCAGGAAATTAGGACACAGCGATGTACTTATGTAGAACTAAATAAGACTGCCTCCTTTTTTCTAAGTTTGCCTCGGTTTCAAATCAAGTATGCTTTTAATTGAATGGGTCGCGTTTTTTCGAATTTGAACTATGAACCATCATAAAAAGAGGAAATAAAAAAATAAATAAATAAATTAAATAATAAAAAACAGACACTCTTCTTCTGTGCTAAGCAAATATTATTTTATAGGAATCTCAAATATTTTTGCTGAATACATTAAAAGATATAAATGAGGATATTTGAAGGCTAAATTTTCACAAATTTAATTTCAAATAAATCAGTTGTAGTAAACAGAAGAACAAATTGTCAATAATGTCAATAAATCCTTATGCCGGGAGTAGATAGTTTTTAGAAAATATATAACTCGTTTTAGTTATTTTATTTTTTTGTAATTTTAATTCAGCAAAACCTGATAAGGTGTCGAAAATCTTATGGCTGGGTACCCGGGAACCTCAATACTAGAATATATATAACAAACATACCAGTACCGGTATCTAGAGGTTTGTTGACTTAATATACGTCACATGCAACCAAATAGCGGACTTGGACAAATATGTTTTACTTTTAATAAATCTGCCATACACCAAACACAAAGACAGTTTTCATCTTAAAGGTTTCCCTCTCTTGCTTAACGTCCCCGCACACTCCAATCCTTTCAGGCAATCATCCCTTCCCCTCATAGATTTTAGAACCATTCACATCTAGAGGTGGGGGTTCCAATCTCAACGGTCTAATATGAGGCTAAACCAGGTTAGAGAGAACTACCTCTCTACAATGGAGGTAAAAAAGGTCGTTTTTGCTTAATAACTTTGAATTATTCATTATAACACTCCAAAATCATCAGGTGACTCACCTTATATAGCCTATTGTCGCATTGATTTTCCACTGAAAGGGTGCATATAGTCTAAGTTTTAATAGAGAACAATATATGTCTATAATTATGCAAATTATAGACAACAATTTGTTTTTAATACTACCCGATGCGGCTATATATGTCCATGGTCAAATGTGGCGGATATCTCTTAGCTCCATGTATTCTTGACTTTAATTGTTGGGCAAAAACGACCTTTTCTACCTCCATTTTAGAGAGGTGATTCTCTAACCTCTTAACGTGATCAAATTAAATATACCGTACGTTGAAATTGAGAGGGTCTTCATGTTTAGCATATCAAAACCAGTCGGGTGGCTCATCATCGCAACGTCAACACCTTCGAAGGCGCCCCTGTCGATTAAGTCCACCTTCCCCCCGCCACCCTCTTCGGCGGGGCTTCCCAACACGGTTAACTGGATAATGCATAGTATTGATATGGAGAACTTAAGATGGTAAAACATAACAAGTGTCAATATGATAACGTTTTAAGGGTGTAAAATATGGCTCACCCAGGCATATGAATTCAAGCATGCGCATCTGCAGTCTCACGCGCACATATGTGCCCCATCACGACATCCGCGCGCATCCACTCTCACTCTCGCACGTGCTGATGCAATCGCATATTGATACATCATGGCACCAGGGCACTTATCTGTCACTCGAACGTATCGAACGGTTGCTGGGGAGGGACACATTTTGCCTGACCTACGTAACATAGTGGCAGACAGCCCAGTTATTTTTCATAAATTTGTACGATAAATACGTGGCAAGAGCATAATTTTCAGCTTCTGATAGACAAGAGACTAACATTCAGTTACTGATTTTCCAAAAGTATCCAAATTATTTTATGTTCTCAAGAGTTATTGATGGACTACTTTGTGACTTCTCACGACAAAGCAATCCGCTGAATATTAAAATTGTTAATAAGTTGTGAGTAATATGAGAGAGGCCCCTTACTTCACGTCTGTAAATATACGGAAAGGGCCGAACGGAAAAGAGTGATATTCATGTAGAAACGAGGACTATATTGAAAAAAGTCTATGACCAGGTTGAGAAAAATTCCCATTTCTTGTGTAGTTTCTCCGCAGAAAACTCTTTCCTAATGTAGTAAATCATCGATCTAGCCCAAGAACTCATGACTAGCTGCGCCAATACGGAAATAGCCGAAGTTGAGATTGGTAAATCATTAGCAATTTCTCTACATGGATTGAACGATCATGTGGTTGTTGCATAACAATGATGACGATATTTTGGAACCTTTCAAAACGAATCCTTCAACTGAACCTGTTGCTAAAGCTCGGGTAAACTGGCACATGCAAGTTAATAGTTGTCGGACTTGATAACAGACGACATGAACACATCATAAGTTAGTTAAACATGCCCATGCGCAAGTGAGCGTGGGGTATTCTTCGTGCAAATGATACACAAGAAATCGTGTTGATAAATTATTTGAAGCGGGCTGGCACTAGTGTAGAAAAGGTAAATTTGGTCGTATTTGTGAGGGGAAATAAGGGGTTAATGTGGAGGATAAATGAGGCGTAAATGAGGCGTGATCTTTGACCTGGGAAATCTCTTCCCATCGTGGGTGGGTTAGGTGAACAGGAAAAATGTTGGTTTAATGAGGGTTGTAAAGGTTAGGGCACTCCCGCTCTCTAAAATGGAGGTAAAAAGGTCGTTTTCGCTGAATAAATCAGTTCACATGAAGAATTTAGCACAATCCTCTTGGGGCGCACACAGACATATATATCCGCATCAAATGGTAGTAAAAAATTAAATCGTCATCTGTCTAATTTGCATAATAATAGGCCAAACATCTGTCGCATTGTTTAAACAAACTTGACTCTTTCTTTAAATGGCAAATTCATTTAAGGACATGGAACGATAGACAAAATAATGCGCCTGAAGTTTTGAAGCATTAGTTAAGAAGGAATAAAACGACCTTTTTTACCTCCATTTTAGAGCGCGGGATCGCCTTAACCTGTTGTATGACCTTTGACCGTGGACGTAGGCTGTGGAGGTGGACCTTGGACCAGGGACGTTCGGGTCACTTTATGTCACATAACTGGTGGTGTATTTAATATAGTACTTGGAAAACAGCCAGACATCTCGTACAGACATAATTATATCTTCTATGCTTCGCGTTCCTTTCCTTTTGCTTTTATTTAAAACGCTTTAGAACCGATGGTCTCTGGGGACCACCATTTCTATCACACCGGAACGATCAACGAAAACAACGCAACGGACCGAACGATGAGCGAAGATACCATATTTTCAGGGGGACTGACACGCGTGTAACGTTTTAATTTCAAACGCAAAGCTGAGGGGAATGAAATAACCGAAGACCGTTGAACGAAGACCGACGACCGTTGACCGATTAACGCAAACAGAACGGAGAACGATGGCCGATGAACGCAAAAACCACAAAGAAAACTGGATTGAAGAACGAAATTTGGACCGTAACAAATGCGGAAAAACGGAATTGAAATTCAGTCAAGTTAGTCAACATGGTTGAAATGGGTCGTGTGAGATCTCGACTTGAAGCCCTCGTAGCGTACACTACGATAGGCGTGGTTTAGACTGGAGGTGACGTCACGATGCGCATGCGCTCGCTATGAATTATAGGAAAGAATATGTCATTTTAGGGGCGTGTTTCAGCGACAAATGGACCATCATTGGGGCTTGTAGGGTGTCGACTTGAAACTCCCGTGGCGTAGACTAGATTGACTGTGCATGCGAACCGTGACTTTCTGAGGAATTCACCTTTACACCACGAGAGCTTCAAGACGACAACCCCCATGGCCCATTCAGATCCGCTATGGCCCCAAAATCTTCAAAGCACGTCCCTGTGCATCCCAAAAATGTCTTTCTCTGTTACTTCTCGACTGCGCATGCACACCGCCACGTAACTTCCGCTCAAAAGCACGCCAGAGAGTGATCTGCACCACAGGAGCTTCAATTCGAGAACAAACATGCCCCATTTGGACCAAACATGACCCATCTAACGCCAAAACTCACGGTCACGGTCCTATTTTTACATTCACCCGCCAGTCACAGTATCCAAGTTGACCTCCAACGTCCGAGGTCCAAGGTCCACACCCACATTGCAGACGCAAGGTCATAGGCCATACAACCTGCATTAAACCCATATTTTCCCTCCCCACGACGAAAAGAGCTTCCCCAGGGCAAAGTTCGAAGGTCACGGTTCATTTACGCCCCATTTCTCCTCCACATTAAACCGCATTTCCCACCTCATTTACAACCACATTTGCTTTTTCTCTATTACTGTTGCCAATCGCAGCCATAGCGCATCGGTGGGGGGCACATGAAATCGGGTACGTTACTGCGTTATCGCCAGTGTTTTATAGCCCGGCTGGTTGAATCCACTAGGGTGACTCATAACAGCGATATCACAATCTTGTAAGGCTCCTCTGTTGATAAGTGCCACCTTTCCTCCACCACCTTCCTCAGCTGGACTCCCTAACACCGTTAGCTGAAGAAAACATTCCAGTGCGTGAATATCTTTTCATACATAAGCGCATATCTACGGAGCCGTGGAGGGGACATAGTTAATATTTTTTTAATTTCCCCCGAGATAATATCCCCCGAGATAATAACTAGGGGAAAATTCACCATTGGTCAATTATCTCGGGGAAAAATAATTTGCCCCGAGATAATTATCTAGGGGTAAATTCGCCATTGGTCAATTATCTCGGGGTAAATTATCTCGGGGAAAATTAATTTTCCCCGAGATAATTATCTAGGGGGAAATTCGCGATTGGTCAGTTATCTCGGGTGAAATTATCTTGGGGTAAACTATTTTCCCCCAAGATGATTGACCAATGGCGAATTTCCCCCTAGATAATTATCTCGGGGGATATTATCTCGGAGAAAATTAATTTCCCCCGAGATAATTTCACCCGAGATAATTGACCAATCG
>JAVTVY010031620.1:0-124339 GCA_036873755.1 Hanleya hanleyi | reverse complement strand
ACCATCCATATCATCACTACCATCCATACCATCACTACCATCCATACCATCACTACCATCCATACCATCACTACCATCCATGCCATCACTACCATCCATACCATCATTACCATTCCTACCATCCATACCATCACTACCATTCCTACCATCACTACCATCCATACCATCACTACCATTCCATACCATCACTACCATCCATACCATCACTACCATCAATACCATCCATACCATCACTACCATCCATACCATCACTACCATCCATACCATGATGGTGATGGTAGTAATCCCACTTGGGACTGGACTATCCAGCAGTAATCCCACAGAGGACTATCCATCAGTAATAACATGGGACTGGTCCACCCAGCAGTAATCTCACACTGGAATGCCCTACATGTATGTACCAGTAATCCGACCGCACTGACCTATCCATCCTACATGGGATTAACTTTTGCCAGTAATCCCACATGGGACTGATGTTATTGTCTGTACCAGATAATCTATTCCAGACATTATTGTCTGTACCACATCACTTATTCCAGACCTTATTGTTTGCTCTACATGTATGGTTTCAATACTGCTGCACCTTTGGCGGATGACCCCGCAAGGCGAGATGTTGGGGTTCTCAGAACGCTTGTTTTTATTACAATTTGTGAAGTCCTGTTTCCGCTTTGAGGTCATCGTGGGCGCGGCATGTTGCCTGTAGGATGACATGACTGATGACGTCAGCATTTTACGACGTCACGACTAATGCTTGATCCAGGGATGTTCCAACTATGGACATTTGATTTACTCTGGGTCTGAGTTTTAATTTGAGAAAAAAACTGACGCAGCAAATCCCATGGGGATAATTCCTAAAAGGAAAGTAGTTTAGGTTATATTCGCCAACTGAAGAATTTCTTCCGCAAGTTTTTCAACTGAGACTTACCTGATTCAGTTTGGACAAAATCTGAAGCTGAGTGGTAAACTAAAAGCGCGTCATCGGCAATTGCCCAGTGATTTGAGTTGAAAGACAATGCTTCTAAATTGGTAAACATTTTCATGATTACACTTGAGTTACTAAAATGAACTGAAATGTTAGTGGATTTACTGGGTTCCTTCAAGTGTGAATTTTCGACATGACCAACATGATCAACCCTAAATCTCCATGACGTGACGTTTTTAGATGAGTAGGCCTATACATGTACACTCAATTCCGCTCATCTAAAAAATATCATGCAGTGGTACAATGGCGGCGCGCAGGTGCACGCCGTGGAGAGCAACAAAATATTCAATATTTCTTTTCTTTCGCATTCTTTCAACATAAGTTTTATACAATAAGTTTTGGAATACAATTGCTGATAAATATACTCTAACTTAAAAATAAGGTAAATACTCCTTTAAATTGTTTTAGGAAAAGTTGTGCCAAAGTGATGAAATTTATCCCCCTCTTTCTGACTGAGGTGATTTCCTCTCTTATTTCATATCATTTCAGTAAAAGTCATGAATATTTATTTTTTACATGTGCTGCCATGGAAGTTGCAGAAAAATGTTTCTCAGTCAGTCACAAGTGAAATTTACAAAACTATCCGAACTTCAATTTTTTTTTAATAGAATACAGTAATTCCCCTAATAATTCGATCACCGGAAGTTCAGAAAAAATGCCTTATATCTGGAAATATTCTTCATGGCACCAGCTACAAAGGGTCACATTTTGTCATCATATGGCTTTTCTTCAATTTGAAAGAAGAATGGTATTGTTACATTTTCTCAGGGTTTGAAAAACAGAGTTAAAAAGTGAACTTCCTGTGATTGAATTATTAGGGGAATTACCGTGTACATATTTCAGTACAATATGGTTTTCAGAAATTTGGGAGGTATATGTAAAGAGATGTTTTTATATGACCATACATGTACATCTACCTAGTATAATCCGTGGCGTGTCCTCCTCCTCTTACTCCGCTTTACTCACTGCACAGCGGGTCGCATAGGTGTGGCACGGGATAGGGTGGGGCGAGAGACCTGGGGTTTTCACTGCCTGAGATTCCATGGGCCAGACTTGCACCCTACAGTAGAATGGGTCGACTGCGCATGCGCGATGAGTAGTATAGAAAGGGCATGTGATCTCCCTATGTTAATAAAAGGAGCTGAACTACTAGTATGTATAATCTTGCCCGAGGTCTGAATGTCAGAGATTGTAATGGATTGTGGGGTCTCAGTGATGAACTCTTACGATCATCTTCTCTCTTTAGGACACCCTGGAAAGGAAAGTAGATGACCTACAGCACCGTCTTGATGAAGAGAAACAGGCATCACGGAGAGAAAAGCTGTCCGTAGCCCGACTCCAGCGAGATTTGGCACGCCAGAAGAGCGAGCAACCATTGGTAAGTTTTATGTTTCTATGTTGACCTCAGACAGTTAAACACAGGGTTAGATGCAGGATTTTCGCCAAAGTCCTTGTTTGAAAATAGCTTTGTCGTTATTTGAAAAAACTAATTTTGCAAAATGGCTAATATCACTCAAATGGTGTTGAACATGCTAAAACATTGTCAGTTTGTGTTCTTTGAGTGTTTTACACAAACTACTGTGTCTTTTGCCCCTGATATTCACTTTAATCTATGAGTTTTCTAAAATAAAGTCATTTGATTTTGTGGAAAAATGGTCATTTGATTTTATAGTTGTGTCCTTTTTAAGGACGCTGTGAGACCCTGTATCTAACTCTGTAACAGATGACCCGATAGGGTCAGCCACAGATACATTATGCAGGGTTGTAACGCTTGACCAGGTTTGTGTTACTCAATGACAAGACATTGTTCTTGCTCCACAAAAAATAATTTTGAAGCTTATTCGTTTTAGGGTCCATGTTTTCGTGCTTTTTATATATTGATTATTTGCAGATCTAATGGCTTCAACTTGCATAAATGTCTTAATCTTTGTTAGGAGCTTTTTTGTTATATCTTTATGATTTATATGGACTTCAGGTGTCGCCTGTAGCACAAATTTCTTCGTCCTTTGCTTATTTTTCATTCCAGGAGAGAAAACGAAATAAATGACAGAAAATGCATGATATGTGTGTTGGTGTGCTTCACTTAGGAGAAAAGTTAGAAAAATAGTAAAACCCACTTCCGAATTCCTGATTATAAACAGGCGGAGTATCTGACATTGATAACCAACTCTTCAAATCTGTGCATCTGAGTTTGTTTTACATATTTTCCTGCCTGTTGATGTTTATCTGCACTTCTTTCTTGGCCTGCCTTCATGTCAACAGTGACCTTGGCGACCGCATGCAAACAACTCCTGTTCCTCCAATGTCGCTGGGCCTCTGAAAAGGTCGCTCAGTCTTGGCCAATCATTACATGAATGATGCTGTTTCACTCAACTTTATGTACATTTATTACCAGCGTTGATTCTCATTTGCGGAAGTTTATGGGACTGTAACAGTTGTAGCTCATTCTGTACCTGCTATCTCATAATGTCACTGCCAAATCCCAGAGAATTAGCTACACACTGATTTTTGACACTATTAAAATGGCAGTGGGGAAACTAGGAAGTAAATGTTCATCGGGAAGCGTGGCCAAAATGTGACAATTTCTCCTCAATTTTCATGATTTCCAATCCATGGAAAAAAACAGACAACACATTATCTCACAAGATTAGTTATTTTATAAGAAATGTTGCTGATTTTGGAATGAAACCTGAACAAATAACGTACATGTAGAATGGGGCTTTGGGAGAGCAATGGTAACTGTTTTTCCACATGACATCATGGAATATTTTACATCACAGAAAAAGTAAGAAATTTGAAATGAGTCATGAAAATGAGTCCATCGGTTAAAGAACCACCCCATTGCAAATTTATTTAAGGCAGAGAGAGAAAATTCCTGGGATGTCTGTGAGGTAAAGGTAAATGGACATATTAGGAGAAGAGGTGCCAAGATCAAATCATAATTGTATGTGTTAGAGGATACATTACGAGGAGATGTTTTGTTCAAGTGTATATTGAAGCTAACTTTGGTTCTTCTTAAGTTTCATTCTGATGGAAAACTTTGGTCATCATATTTTCAACAATCAAAGGCGACAGTAAATTTCTGGTCTGTACTCGCAGGCCACTGTCTCGGTCTAAAGGGAATCTTTTGTGGCTAATTGACAATACATATCTTGCCTGTTCTGTCAGGCCAAATTTGTTTTATAGTAAGAGTACTTTGCTCATTGTCAAAAGCTTAAGCAGACCACAAATTTCTGATATGTCCTCTCAAACCATTGTTGAATTTTCTGGCCAGTCGTTTCTGTAGTTTAGAACTTTGTTGGTTGAAAGTCAGCAATAAATTTCTAGCCTATACTCTCAAACCACTTCTTAAATGTCATTCTGACGGAAAACTTTAATAATTTTTTTCAACAGTCACGGGAGACAATAATTTCTGACCTGTACACCTAAGTCACTGTATTAGTCCGAAGCGAATTTTGCTAGGTCAGTAAACTGCAGGTCGATACTCCCAAGTGTTTCAGCGACGAAATAAATTTGGTCATCAACAAAATGGCCAGGTACTATTAAATCCCTTAGCCCTTTCCGAAAAGTGTCTAATCTCCCCTTGAATAACTGCCACTTTTTAAGGTTAGAAGTATGAAAAGCTGCTTCTGAGAAGTAGTCACCTCGGTTTCACCTTACCAGAGCACGCGCAAATATTTTGAATATTGATAAACTATTCCAGAATATTGGCTCAAAAAACTATTCTGTTTATGTTTTACATGAACCGTTAGATTCATGTAACACACACCAACACGCCCCTAGTGGAACAAGTGAGATAAAACCCTTTGCGAATTGGGATATATAGGGCAGGCCTCCATGCAAACCATGCATGAGGGCTTTTTGAAGTGTGAGGTTCTTATACTTGTCTTAAATTGAAAATAATGCTTTGTTCAAGTTATTTGTTGTCCTTATGCTTCTCTAAAAAAAGTTTTATCGAAATGGAATCAGCTGCGCAAGGAATATTGCAAAAAGTAGATAGCCTTGTTTGATCAAATATGTAGCATGTGGTCAATGGGGCCTTATTCCTGTACACAAAACAATCTTTTTGAAACAAAAATTATATGAGATTCATACTTGTAATGTCTTTATTCCATGTTATACATCTTTTTTGTTTAACTGTTATCTAACCTGGCGAATGGATGAAGCAGATGACACCCTTTTGACAAAGAAAACACTTTCTTTATCAAGTGCTTGAAATTTCTACTTTCGACAAATTACATAGTATGTTAAACTTATGGTCACTCATATATCACGTTTAAAAAAAAATGTTGAAATCTACTCTTGAAGTGGTGAAATAAGTCTTCAAGTTTTGTTTGAACAGTTCGAATGATAATCAATGGCCTGTGCAAACTAATATCGGTGGACGAGTAAAAACATTCCCAGTGTGTGCAACAAGTAAACTAATGGGCCTAAATGGTCCCCTTCCTGGGACAACAATATAAGTAAAATAATGAGCCCATAACATCTCCCTTCACTGTCAGAAAGATTGAGTAAATCGGACAATATTTTTGGGGTATAGACGTGACCGACCCAGAATTTTGAGTCAAATTATTTTTTTACGCAAAATATTTGAGTCAGAAGGACACAGGTTGGGAAAAAATCTAATTTTACCTTATTTTTTTGGGGTCCATACCCAAAATATTGCCTCAGATTGACTTAATCTTTCTGACATTGTTTCTGGGAGAACAACAAATAATGAACCTGTAACACGCCACATAGTAATAAGTTAATATCTGTTTAACCGTGCAGAATGATCAGAGTTGGTCTTTTCAAGGATGTTCTCTAGGGCTTTGAATTTCTAAATCCAATTCAAGGAATGTCAGATCTAAGGGCTGAGCCGGTCATACATACTCTATCTGTGATTATGATACAAATTCTAGTTTTAGGGTCGCGTGTGGACCATGTGGTAAAGATGTGTGGACCCGCAAACTCGACTCACATGATCTGGTTGAATTTGCATCCAGACAAGTCCACTTGCGTGAAAACATTATGGAAGTCAGCTTGCCGCCATGTCTGCTGGTCACACTGTTCTGAATTGTTACTTTAATAGGATACTCACCTTTACTATATATTCAATATAAATTGTACATCAGTACAAGTGAACTGGTATGAGGAAACTAACCGTGAATGTATATTTATTCTGTCTTAAGCCATAATCAAATGATTGGTCTCTGCAAGTAGGCTGAACAAGTGAAATAATGAGGCAACAAACTCTAAAAAAAAATAAAACACTCTACATTTGGCTCCCTTCATGCATAGGAGAAGAAATAACGAGGAATAAATATGGTTGTCAACTGGTTGTTTTAAGAGCTCCAACTACAGTACATGTACCTGCTTAAAGGTGAACTGAAAAGCTTTCCAATGTTCTGTTAAAATGTCATAAAACAAGAACTTCTATAGTTGTTACAATTATGTGTGGTAATAGTTCTGTGGGTTATTGTTTTATTTTGGGTATATGAGAAGTCAAAACTTATACCGAGAGCCAGAACTTTTAAAAACGTCATCGCTTGCCTCCCGTTGTTTTTGGAACGTCATGACGTTATAGTGGCCCTCGTTCATTCATCCGATGTAGCATGACGTCAGATTTCAATAAAACTTGAATGAAGGGGGCCACTATAACGTCATAACGTTCTACAAACCAAGAGAGACAAGCGATGCAAGTTTTCAAGACGGATTTATAACAGGATAACTTAAATATTCTTATTAGTACAATTTTGCAAACTATATTTGCCCCAAAAACGTATAAAAGTTATGTCACATAAGACAAGATGTATATAAGCAACAATTTAGATAAAATTAAAAGCTTTGCAGTTCACCTTTAAATACATTAATACAGATGAAATATTAATTCCTGTACATTTTTATAACCTTCCAGCTTGAAAATGAGGGAGTTAATGGCGATAGGACGTGAAATTGACATGTTTTCGGATGCTGTCGGCTATATCATTGCTTTATAATGCACAGTATATTATTTTCTCTGGAATAGGTACACCAACAAAGATGATCAATGATATTGTTGTGGAAATCAGGCCGCATATAGAACCCAACTTGAAAAAACATCCCAATTAGAGTACCTGAATTTAAAATAATGAACAATATATAATGTTTTAGTTGAATTTCAAAACAACAAAATAAAAGCATTTTAACTGGAGAATTAGACAAGAGAAAGAGGGCACTTAAAAGAAATGCAAACAAAAGTGACGAAAGAAAATTAGTTGAACTGGGCCTGACCTTCTTGATCTCAAATCAGTTCAGCCGACATTCATTGATCCTAATTTTGCAATGGATTCAAATATCACCTGCAAAGAGACAACTGAAATACTCTCGAGCACAGTCCATCTATCTTTTGAGCTATTAAGCCTCAGCCCCACCCCCAATCTCTTTATATTCAGTGAGCTTACATTATGCTACAGATATTGGACCCATTCACTCCCCCACCCTCCCTGGGAGTATGTCCCTCTACCTTCACTTAAACACAGACTGAGCCCCTCCCTCTACCTCCTAAACTAAGCCTCAACCCACCCCCAAGCCGTATAAACTTGTTAATGTTACTTTTAGTCATAGTAATAAGTATGACGTTAGTGTCAGATGTAATGAGAACAAAAGAAAATGCAGCAGTAAAGGAAAGGCTTCCACATGTCATAAATGTATCTGTTCATAAGTGAGCATAAACTAGTCTGCAGTAGTCCTGTGATTGTTGGTTACACTCCAGAAAGGTTAATGTTATTTGTGCTGAAAACTTACAGGCGAACACTTCCTTCTCGATCTGATCTCAACAAAGGCAATTGAACAAAATGCAAGGGATGTGTTAGGACGTATGAAAGATAATAAGGAAAATCCAGAAAACATAAAATTGGGTTGTAATATAAAAATACTTGAGTTCATTTTAGCAACTCAATGAGGGCAGCCAATATTGCAGATAATTGAACTGGTCGTAAAGAAAACATTAAAAGGATTATAAAACAGTGGAGTAGGAGAGATTTATCTATCATAGGAAAGATTCATATTGTAAAAACATTTTACTATCGCAATTCACACATCTTATGAACTCTATTACCATTCCAGATCGAAATTAATCAAAATTTTTATAGATTCATTTGGAAGAGAAGGCTTTTGAAAAAGTATAACGAAAGGGTTGTGGTCGGAGATATCCAACAGGGTGGGCTGAATATGGTAGACATGTTTGATATGCAGAAATCTTTTTTTTACAGTGGGTAGCTAAACTAGTCAACCCAGGGTATGATATCTGGAAAAACATCCCGTCTTATTATTTTAACCAATTTGGAGACAATTATAGCTTCTTGAGTCTACGAAATTTCTGTCAACAGTAAATTATTTGTTGGATTAGAAAGGATCAAATCTTCTTTTGGAGAGACATATTAAGTACATGTACCGTATCTGGTTAGATTATACTCCCAAGACGATACACAACCGGCACATAACGATTGATCAAATGCAGAAATTTGATATCAACCGCTTTTTAATAATATGTGTGTTATAAAGGCAAACCTTCATTCTTCAAGGATTGGTCAGTACTAGAGATAAACAGAGTATGAGATATATGTAGGAATAATAAGCTGTTAGATTTTGATCGTATTGTAATCGCCTCATAGAATTTTCGAATACATGGCGATACGTAATAAATGCAATCCCAAGAAAGTGGGTGCAGAATTACCGCATATGTTTTTACCTGCGGCACGCAGGTCTACGGGAGGCTCGCGTTGTTGTTGTTGTTGTTCTTGTTCTTGTTCTCGTTGATTTCCGTTCAGACTTCAATTCTCTTACGTCAAGACATAGGAAACTTCAGTCGTTTAAAAGCTGTCGACCGACACATCATTGTCTTCAGATATTACCATTTTCACTGAACAGTATGTACATGTATATACACTTCAGATCCTTGAATTGCTTCTATACCAAGGAAGATGAGCCACAACCTTGTCAGTGGTTCAGATAATTTGCATACAGTCATAGGCGACTGTCTTAGTAAGTAGAACATAAGTTCACTACTTCTAGTAATCATTTTATCTACCCAATCTAGATAATTAACAAATTGGTGAAGAAGTTGACAAGCAACGCATTGTCATTATGATTAACATTGATCAATACTTGGTATCAAATTATAGATAATGCATCATAAAAGCAAGGCAAAAATTACGTTTCAGAAGTAAGGGAACAACTCACCAACTTTCGCCGAATAAAGAGGTTTAACTTACAGAAATGACAATTTGCTATGATGTTTAACTTTACCCCCCAACCAATTCGCATATATGGAAATATGTTTTGAAAGGCAGAATAATTTATCCCTCTTTGGGAATCGAAACAATGACCCTCCAATCCCTGGAGTTGTACTTACTGTCTTAGTGAAACCGACTCATTGATAACACTCAAACTGACTTTATGCGCAACTGGTTTTATATTACATAAATCACTATTTTGTATTTAATGAGGTAGACAACCCTGTGAGCGAACAATACATCATAGTTGTGCAGTTATATTGTGCACTTTCGGTTACATGCATGAAATTTGGCACATAAATATTTTGAATGATCCACTTTCGGAATACAGCCTCTCTATCCTCATTCTCGCAAGCCAGGGCCTTGCTTCGCTGGTATTGATGTTCCCGTCCTCTTCGGCACTCCGAATCCCTTTAGATTCATTCCCGTAAATTCAATACTTATGTGTATCAGCAGACAATGGGCAGAAACATATTGCATTTGACATCATTCTCTCAAGTCAGAGCCCATTTCTGCTAGAAATTAATGGTTCTACACTTCAAAATTTACGTTTTTACGAATGGAATCACGTCATATACATGTATTAGCAGATACTGACCATAAAAGCGATCTATTTGACCTCGTTGTCAAAAGCTAGGGCCTTGATTTCCTGGAGGGGGGGGGGGAGCCTGTGAGTTTGATTTTGATACTTAGATACCTTTCATATTTACTTTAACTTGGCAGCCATTTTCGTAATGCAATAATTTGATGTACCAAAAGATAATAACGAGAATTCGACATGATTCTCCCACACACAGATCTTGTTTAGCGAACTAGCCCTGAAATTTCGCACTTAAGTCACGTTCGGAATGACTTAGTGACAAACATATTCGCGAATTGAGTATAGGGAGATATCCATAGATATTGACTAGAAATGCTTCTTATTTGCAGAATTTGATTTTTTCAAAAGATATTAATAAAGTTAGCAACATTCGAAAAGGCTTGGACGAACATGTCAGATGAGATGATATTTCCTAAGAATGAAATAGTTAATCATTTATATAAAAGGAGCAAACCATGACTTGGTATTGACTTGCGGCATGGAAAAGAGTGTCAAGGTATTTAGTTTGCAGACGATAACACACATAAATGCAGAAAATTAATTATTCTAATGGAAGATCAAGACCGTCACAGGCCTCAATTTGAATAGTGAAAAGTGTCTTTATGCCTCTTCGACAGTTCGATAAAACCTTCAACCCCATTCCATAGTTTCACAGATCAAAGTGATAGACCTGATAGTAAATTCATTGAAAATTAACTTTGAAGGAAATATAGATTTTCCAGTTTGCTCGGCAAAGTAAGCGAGAATGGAGACTGAAGAGTGTAGATTTCGCGCTATGACTAAATCCTTGAAATTTATTTGGATTTCTAAATATTTGAAAGCCTTTTTGATTTGCAAAAATCAACGGCTGAACCGAATGTTTTGAAACTTGACATACACGATACTTGTACCAAGACATTGCCAAAGCGATCATTGTGACTTCATCTGTCAATTCAGTATAGACGGCACGGACCAGTCAAAGTCATTGGATTTTGAACGGGGAAAGTGAATATATATATATGGTATCAGACATATTACGCAATTCCTACAATTGTGGGGTAGAAGTTGAAAATTTCTTCCTTTGGCATGAAAACACTGGCAGATGGCGCTTTTTTCTACAACTACTACTACCTCCGCTGATATGCCTTTCACTGTATTATTGCCACTGCCGCAGGTTTTGACTACAATGTAGTCATTTCTCACTTGTTTCCTGCCAAGAAGGGACTTTTCTTTTCTGGCAAAAATGTTTCTGGATGGCCAACAAAAAACTTTAGATCACTGATCACTGCTCGGCAAGCCAACAGGGTTGTACCATGTTGTGTGCCTTTAAATTGGTTTAGATATTGACACAAAGATTTTTCGGTTATCATTTATTACTACCAAAGAATATAGATTGCAAGCCTTACAATGGAAAATAATTCACAATATTTACCCAACTGCCATATGATTACATAAATTAGGTATATTTATTGAACATTTTTTTGTACATTGTAAGCAAGGGTTTGTGGGTAGAAGTGGGAAAAAATGTATTTGCATATATACAATGTTTAATTAATCTTAGCGAGGTGGATATATTATTTGGCATAAAATCAGATCACGATAGGCTGGATGCTAGCCAAGTTTGAGATATTAATCATCTAATTATGATTGCCAAGATGGTTATCAGTAAATACAAATATGGGGAGCATAGCAATTTAATTTTTTTATTTGAACAGGACTTGAATCTGAGAAAAAAGTTTTTTTTTTGCTTCTCCAGATCTAAACCTTGAAAAAACCACTTCACAGCTGCATATCGAAACAATCTTTTGGTGCATCATGTAGATATTGAAATTATCATAACACATGGTTGAAAATGAAAATGGTTTGAGTGAGAAATATTTTTTAAAAATATATAGCGTAACCGAGTATTTTATTGTATTTGCATATGTTTTGAAATGGTATATTAGAGTGGGTTAGTCCAATCTTTTGTACGATATGGCATCTGCTGACAATATTGTCGCGATTATGTAGCAAATTTGTTATTTTGTATGGATACAATAGTAACGCTCTCGAATACATATACCATAAGTGATACAAATGTATGCATACTAGTAGAGAAAAGAGAACAAATCCCTTCTAAATTGCAAATGTAACAAAAAGTAACGTCCTGAAACATAAATTTATCATCAGTAGCCGAAAGTATATTTTTCTTAAATAAAATACATTGTTGTATAAATGTGTCGTGTATAGTTCGGTTTTGTGACACGTGGGCAAAACGACAGCATATGGCAAATAAATGCCCAGTGGTGAGTCCAGGGCTTCCTGAAAAAAAAACCCAAAAAAAACAAACCCAAAGACCTCCGCAGAGGTACATGCATGTACACATGGACTTATAAAATAGAGCTGTAATTGGCCTGCGTGCATTTAGTCCTAATGTCTGGGTACCCACCCTATTCACCTCTGTTTAACAGGATCTCTTAAACTTGACCACAAATTAGTAATTGACCTGTGTAAACATGACCATCCTTGTATTGTCCACTGTTTGAGCTGACCTTGTAATCATTTTTGGTTTCTCTCTGAAGGGATAAGTGTATGGGTCAAGTTTGTGGTCTAAGCTATTCAGTGAGCAGTGGCATGTTATTTTTAGCCGCATTTCCACAGACCTTTTGGACAAGGACTTGGTAAATAGATAGAAATTTCCGATGGGAGCTGTTTGGCATTAACAGTATAATCTGTTACCTTTTGGTGAAGAAGTGGAATGCAATTGTGACAACACTTTGACCAGGTGAAATAAGGTCAATAATAAACATTGTATTTGTTAAACCGGTCAAGCTGTTGTTGTGTGTCCAATGTTTGAGTGACTGAATGTTACCAAATTAAAATAAATCTCTCCCAAGAAGTTAGATGTTAAAAGAGTGTTTTGAAAGAACGAGACCACTTTCCTGAGGTACCGGTCATACTAAAAACTGCGCGGAACTGCGCGGAGCTTAATTTCAACTGCGCGTGGATTATTTGATGGATTTTTCTTTATTTGCTGACGAGCTGAATATTGATAGTAATAAAACAGACAACAAAATCCGCAAAATGTAGACTATATGTCGCTTGAAACGAGAGAGAACGAAATTCAAATGCGCGGAAATTATGTTTCACTGCCCGGAGATTCGCTTCGCTGTAATGGAATCGTTAATATTAGAGCACATTATCCTACCTTACTTGTACTCCACTCAGATTCGCTATGCTCGAACTAAGTCTGATGTGTATGAATTGTATCTGTCCGAACGTAAATTCAGTATAAATTTAACTGCGCGGAAATCGAGCCCGTAAACAAATTTGGCGTAAACTTCAACTGTGCGGAAATCATTGGCAGCTTCACCCCACGCAGATTCTTATGCATTGAACTAATTCTGATATGTATGAATTTCAAAAGGCTTGCGTGTGTGAATTTCATCTGTCCGAACGTGAACTTGGTATAAATTTTAACTGCGCCGAAATCGAGCCCGTAAGCAAATTTGGCGTAAAGTTCAACTGCGCGGAAATCCTTGGTATAAATTTCAACTGCGCGGAAATCGAGCCCGTATAAAGTTTAACTGCGCGAAAATCCATGGCAGCTTCACCCCCCGCAGATTCTTCTGGATTGAACTAATTCTGATATGTATGAATTTGAACTGTGCGGAATTCGAATTTCAAATTTTCGTTATCATTCCACCTGGAATCATCATGCTCGAATTTGCACTACTTAGTGTAATACAAACTTCCACTTACCTTTTATTTGAACTGCCCACTCCGTTGAGAGGGGAGCGAATGACAAAGGGTGAGAGTAAAACTTATTTTCCGCGCAGTTGGAACAGGCTCCACTCAGTTAGATCTACTGTTATCTTGAAACAACTAATCAAAGCACATTGAGTTGTTTTGTATGAAACCTGATTAACACTAGCCAGTTGTTTTTCTATTATTACTTCTTTATACAGGGTTCAACGACAGATCTGGTCTGTTGAAAGTTGATGACACCCCCCTGTATCATGATGACCCCATGCAAGTCATGATAACGTATGATGGGTGGTCAATCACTCGATTATTGTTTCTTTAAGTGGCATTTAGAAGTTGGGAAGTAGATAAATAAACAAATTGCTTATGGATAACAACTTCTAGTTTATTCAGGACGACGTTTTGATACAGGTACTAGTATCGTTCTCAAAGTCATTGACTTGAGAACGATACTAGTACCTGTATCGAAACGTCGTCCTGAATAAACTAGAAGTTGTTATCCATAAGCAATTTGCTTATTTATCCACTCGATTATTGCGAATCTCTGGACAGAAAAACTTATTTTCCGCACAGTTACTTATTTTCCGCGCAGTTGAGATTCCGGGAAGAAAGATTTTTTATGGGGATTCGCATTTCCACAGTTGGTACATATTCGAACGAGTGTAACATCAAGTTTGACTGCCGGAGATTCAGTTCGCTTGAAATAAGGTTATGTTTGAATTCAGGGGTTTAGCTAGAATTTGAAAACAGGGAGTCTCATCCCAATTTACCATCCTAGCACTTCAGGCCGGGGTCCAGGGGCCGCCTAGGCCCCGGAAGCTCTGGGGTTCCAGATGGTTGGAAATGGATTCTGGGCCATTTCTGGCACTCAAAATTGAATTGAATGGGCTATTGAAATTCATTTTTTTTTCAGGACAATTTCCCAGTTTTTCCAATGCAAAAATTTCAGATTGGTGTTTTCATCAATTTTCATAGGGTTTGTGTGTGAAAATGTTGCTGATAGAAGAGATAATATAATAAAAAAAAAAACAAAACAAAAAATGTATTGCAGGCCGTTTTAAATTCAGAATTGTATTTATTAATAAAATGTTTTTACCAACAGTGTTTAATGATGGTCAAAAATATTTTTGTTCAACATTTTATTTATATTTTTCAAATTTTGGTGACCAGAGCAAATCATATCTGATTCTTCATTAATATTTGTTGCATGAAGATACTTGCGGCGATATGTTCATTTTGAGAAATATGAAATTTTCTTGGAGTGGCATTAATCTTGTTTCAACAACTACAAAACGGAATGCACACTAGAGGACCACTTGCGAACGCTTAATATGGTGACATGACATGTTGTTGTTGTCAAAATGTGCCGACTGCCCTGTCAAATGATAGAACGAAATACCTGAAATTCCATGTTCCGTCTGTCCAGATTCCAGAGCCATTCGCCTGAGTACAAATCCGACATGACATGGTATTGTCGGCCTCGTACTTCAACCAAGGGAATCTTTTAATTTACCCCGGGGAGAATTTTTTCACTTCTACGAGTATCTTCTTTGGAGCCGATGCTCCAGGATTTACTAACCCAGAAACTCTGGCTGTGATAGGTAAATTTAGGGTAAGGGGGCGTGGCAACAATAATAAAAAAAAAAATAGACCCCTTAGCCGATGTTTTCGGGCTACAGGATTTACGTGCCGTTCAGGTAAGCCTCGATTTGGAGTTCAAGCCAGGGAATTCCCAAACGGGGAAACACCTGACGTCACTGAATGCGCGGGACAACAACAACAACAATAACGCTGTTTTGTACGACGAAGAATCTGAGTTAACCGGATACTTTTTTTACCTGATAACATTTTATTGCCTCTTTTAAACACAGATTACATCTTTCAATCCAACCCGTCTCAATTATAATGATTTATGTTTACAAAAACGTACCACCCGTCTCAATTAGACAATACCCGTCTCAATGTCACATTTACAAACTTCCCGTCTCAAAGACGGGGAGACGTATTGCTGGCTAATACTATGTTTGAATTTGAACTGGATATAAATTTAAACTGCGCGGAAATCAAGTTTCACTTCCCGGAGATTTTCAACTGTCCGTAAGTGAAAATTGTGTACTAATATCTATTTTAGTATGCGCCGAAACCAAGATTCACTTCTCGGAGCTTTTGAGAGATTTTGGATAGACAAAAGAAGGATTACAGGAAAATATATTGAGAATTATTTTTTTCGTCCATGAAATAAATTTATATTATCCGGGAAATCCAAATATAAACATGAGATTACTCTTCCTTGGGCTAAGGGTTTTGTGTTTACATTTCAACTGTCCGTAATTTCTGCAATCTTAGCTGTGCGAAACTGAAGTCTCTGTACCTCACCAATCATCTTCTGCCTAATTCAGGTTAACCGGTTCATTAAATGCGAACAAATAATGAAGGGATTCTGTATTAAATCTCGCCAATACCTCACCAATTATCTCCTGTCTAATTCGGATTGACTTGTTTAATCAATGCCGACATATAATCAAGGGATTCTGTATTAAATCTAAGCAATACCTCACCAATCATATTCTACCTAAGTTAGTTCATCACCTAACAAATAACAGACTTTCCAACTTCTACATACATTGTACATGTAGTTCAATCCAGTAGAATCTGCGTGGGGTGAAGCTGCCAAGGATTACCGCGCAGTTGAACTTCACGTCAAATTTGCTTACGGGCTCGATTTCCGCGCAGTTAAAATTTATACCAAGTTCACGTTCGGACAGATGAAATTCACACACGCAAGCCTTTTGAAATTCATACATATGAGAATTAGTTCAATCCAGAGGAATCTGCGTGGGGTGAAGCTGCCATGGATTTCCGCGCAGTTAAACTTTATACGGGCTCGATTTCCACGCAGTTGAAATTTATACCAAGTTCACGTTCGGACAGATGAAATTCATACACGCAAGCCTTTAGAAATTCATACACATCAGACTTAGTTCAATCCAGAAGAATCTGTGTGGGGTGAAGCTGCCATGGATTTCCGCGCAGTTGAACTTTACGCCAAATTTCCTTACGGGCTCGATTTCCGAGCAGTTGAAATTTATACCAAGTTCACGTTCGGACAGACGAAATCCATACACGCAAGCCTTTAGAAATTCATACATATCAGACTTAGTTCAATCCAAAAGAATCTGCGTGGGGTGAAGCTGCCATGGATTTCCGCGCAGTTGAACTTTACGCCAAATTTGCTTACAGGCTCGATTTCCGAAATTTATACCAAGTTCACATTCGGACAGATGAAATTCACACACGCAAGGCTTTTGAAATTCATACACATCAGAATTAGTTCAATGCAGAAGAATCTGTGTGGGGTGAAGCTGCCATGGATTTCCGCGCAGTTGAAGTTTGCGCCAAATTTGTTTACGGGCTCGATTTCCGCGCAGTTAAATTTATACTGAATTTACGTTCGGACAGATACAGACTTAGTTCGAGCATAGCGAATCTGAGTGGAGTACGAATAAGGTAGGATAATGTGCTCTAATATTAACGATTCCATTCCAGCGAAGCGAATCTCCGGGCAGTGAAACATAATTTCCGCGCATTTGAATTTCGTTCTCCTCGTTTCAAGCGACATATAGTCTACATTTTGCGGATTTTGTTGTCTGTTTTATTAATATCAATATTCTGCTCGTCAGCAAATAAAGAAAAATCCATCAAATAATCCACGCGCAGTTGAAATTAAGCTCCGCGCAGTTCTGCGCAGTTCCACGCAGTTCCGCGCAGTTTTTAGTACGACCCTGAGGTACATGTAGATGTGTAACAATTCTTTAAAGCATATACATTAAGGCTGTGTAAATATATATGAATTGATGTGCCATTGACAGAAGACTGCATTTTTGTTTGTTCATCATTCAAGTTATTCAAGAAATGCAACATTTTTAGCTTGAAGTACAGAAATAGCTGTTGTCATGTACTCCCATCGTCAATGTCCAATAAAGTTAAGACAACTGTTAATGGTGGTACCTTTATTGTTCCATTGACCCAAACTTGGCATATGCATTATTCAGATCAATATTGAGAGGGGATGTTACTACAGTCTCTCAGGTTTAAGGCGAGTGATCACTCATGCTCTCCAGCCCCGAGGGACTCCCGGGGATTGACCTGGGGTGTCGTGCACACTCCAGGTCATGGTAAGAACAGTGCTTTATTTATAAGGCGCGCTTTCGCTCTCGCGTGCCTCCCGCTCGCCTTATTCTCGATCGAGGTGCACTTTTTTTAGCGCACCTGAAATATCCAACTAGTGTTTATTACCACTCGGGCAGATTCTGCCCGAGCGGTATTGTCGTTGCCTCCGTCGTCCGTCTGTCCGTCCGTCCGTCCGTCTGTCCGTCTGTCCATCATATCATTGTAAACACATTATCTCAAAAAGTCCTTCACTTACAACAATGAAACTTCATACAGTTGTTTAATACAGCCAGTACCAGAAGCCTATTGAAAGTCGGTGCCATTGGATGTGTTTTTCAGGAGTTATGCCCCTTTATACATGTCTGTCTGTTTTTACCCCTCGGCCAAATTTGGCCTAGGGGTATTGTCGTCATCATGTACGGCTGTCCGTACGTCCGTACGTCCGTACGTCCGTCCGTCCGTTACCGCGATATCTACAGAACCGTTTCATGCATGGCAACCAAACTTGGTACATCTATTTATCTTCACGTAAATCAGAAGCCTATCGAAAATGAGTCATCTCGGACAATATTTTGCAGAGTTATGCCCCTTTTTACAAATAAAAATCCATTTATGATTTGTTATTGTGATAATTTCAGAACCGTTCCATATACAACATCCTAACGTGATACAGTTGTTTCTCTTGACCTGAACTAGGTGCCTATCAAAAATGAGTCGTGTCGGAAAGTATTTTGCAGAGTTATGCCCCTTGTCTAATAAAATCCGTTACCGCGATATCTACAGAACCGTTTCATGCATGGCAACCAAACTTGTTACATCTATTTATCTTCACGTAAATCAGAAGCCTATCGAAAATGAGTCATCTCGGACAATATTTTGCAGAGTTATGCCCCTTTTTACAAATATAAATCCATTTATGATTTGTTATTGTGATAATTTCAGAACCGTTCCATATACAACATCCTAACGTGATACAGTTGTTTCTCTTGACCTGAACTAGATGCCTATCGAAAATGCGTCGTGTGAGAAAGTATTTTGCAGAGTTATGCCCCTTGTCTAATAAAATCCGTCACCGCGATATCTACAGAACCATTTCATGCATGGCAACCAAACTTGTTACATCTATTTATCTTCACGTAAATTAGAAGCCTATCGAAAATGAGTCATCTCGGACAATATTTTGCAGAGTTATGCCCCATTTTACAAATAAAAATCCATTTATGATTTGTTGTTGTGATAATTTCAGAACCGTTCCATATACAACATCCTAACGTGATACAGTTGTTTCTCTTGACCTGAACTAGATGCCTATCGAAAATGAGTCGTGTCAGAAAGTATTTTGCAGAGTTGTGCCCCTTGTCTAACAAAATCCACTAATTCCTATGTTAAGTTTGCATATAATTTCTATATCATGTTTGTATACTATCACATTTATTTATTGATTGGATGACTGATTTATTCATTTATTCTCTTAGACAATGCAAAGAATGCTTGCAAATCTGTTTTGAAATGACATACATGTGCCATTTAGTATACATGTACTGTATTTATCTAGCCATGTGTACTGTTGTTTTGGTGAGACATCGATACAGCTCTTTCAATTTATTCAAGAAACAAATTAATTTAAGGGGAGGAAAACTTTTTTTTTTTTCAAGGAAAGTACACTTACAATACCATGGGTAAATATTTCTTCCCACAAGCCAATCAATTGGTAGAGACACCCTTATTATAATAGCTGGGGTTCAGAGCCGAGGGGTTTGGATAGCGCAGCTTCATGTTATCCTTGTAAACACATTATCTCAAAAAGTCCTTCACTCACAACAATGAAACTTCAGACAGTTGTTTAATACAGCTAGTACCAGAAGCCTATTCAAAGTCGGTGTAATCGGATGTGTTTTTCAGGAGTTCTGCCCCTTTATACATGTCTGTTGGTCCATATCCTTGTAAACACATTCTCAAAAAGCCCTTCACTCACAACAATGAAACTTCATACAGTTGTTTAATACAACCAGTACCAGAAGCCTATTGAAAGTCGGTGCCATTGGATGTGTTTTTCAGGAGTTATGCCCCTTTATACATGTCTGTCTGTTTTTATCCTTGTAAACACATTATCTCAAAAAGTCCTTCACTCACAACAATGAAACTTCATACAGTTGTTTAATACAGCCAGTACCAGAAGCCTATTGAAAGTCGATGTAATCGGATGTGTTTTTCAGGAGTTCTGCCCCTTTATACATGTCTGTTGGTCCATATCCTTGTAAACACATTATCTCAAAAAGTCCTTCACTCACAACAATGAAACTTCATACAGTTGTTTAATACAACCAGTACCAGAAGCCTATTGAAAGTTGGTGCCATGGGATGTGTTTTTCAGGAGTCATTGGATGTGTTTTTCAGGAGTTATGCCCCTTTATACATGTCTGCCTGTTTTTATCCTTGTAAACACATTATCTCAAAAAGTCCTTCACTCACAACAATGAAACTTCATACAGTTGTTTAATACAGCCAGTACCAGAAGCCTATTGAAAGTCGGTGTAATCGGATGTGTTTTTCAGGAGTTCTGCCCCTTTATACATGTCTGTTGGTCCATATCCTTGTAAACACATTATCTCAAAAAGTCCTTCACTCACAACAATGAAACTTCATACAGTTGTTTAATACAACCAGTACCAGAAGCCTATTGAAAGTCGGTGCCATGGGATGTGTTTTTCAGGAGTTCACACAAATCTGTGTGGATTGCTGTGAATAGACAGTAATCATTCGACTTCATCTACTATAGGTAATCACTGCTCCATTGCTATATTGTTTTGTCTGTCTATGATCTATATCATACAGGTAAAATTATGCCCACCCCAAATATGTGAGTTGTTGGGGTCAGAAACATTATTTCCACAATTGCTCTGGGCCCGGCCCGAGGGGTCCCGATGGCGACAGCCACATGTGCATAGAGTATGTACATACGGCATGGTGCAAAACATTGTCAGGCCCCTCGGTTAAAATGCGCCCTGCCCCGTTTAGACCGCGCTCCGTCTCTTTTGAAACCATTCTGCTGCTTTTTTCCATGAATACAGGTTGTTTATTTCCTAATTCTCGACATCGCCTAACAGTCGTTGACCCGCCGCCATATTGGCTGAAAGCAACGCATTCCAGTACTGGCGTTTAGATTGGCTGGGTCCCGATAAGGCGATACTCTTGGCCAGTGAAAAACTTTGTTACGATCTCAGCCTCATGTCGCGGGGAAAACCCCTGTTCAGTTGGTTGACACTGATATCCAATCGAACTTTACGCTGACTACAACGCAGAATACCAGGAATAAATGTCGGTAATAAGCTCTTTTAATGACAAGTTCGAAGTTCCAATGCTTAATATAATTCGGTTACAGTTTGTCTCGTGTGGACCCTGTTTATTTGTTGGTAATTACTCTGTTCAACGTGAACAGTTCAGTCTGTGGATCGTGCAATCGGCCACGTGGACACGCAAGTCTAATTTTATGGGACCGATATAAAATGCTGCATTATTTCAGAAATTACAAATTGAATTGAAGCCTTATTGAGCTATGCTGATATTATGTAGCCCATTTCATCTGAATACCAAGCCTGTTTAGCAGCAGCAACAACAAATTATTTCCAATTTCCAGTAAAAAGTATGAATATCTTGAAAAAATAAATCATATGTATGGTAGATCTATTATGTTACTCCGCTTTATGACACTCTTTGGTACTCAAAATGTCACTCAGAAAAAAAAATTATTCAGTAACAGTTTCGGACTAGTAAAGATGTTCTATTTGTCATTAGTTTCAAAGATTTTAGTTCTTATAAGAATATTGTTCAGTAAGTATAGAGATGGCATTGGCCTTTGACAAATTGATTGGATCAATACATATTTTTTTCAACTTGATATCTTGGGAATTCCAAACATGTGATCATGAGAGCTCATTATAATCACACTGGTAGGGTGCAATAAACTCTAAATTTTTAAAATTGAAAAATACCTCCCCTGAAAATTTTCAGAAGCACGATTTTTAGCTCCCCTTAGGTGCACTTAATTTAGCTCCCCTGCCTTATATTGATATGAAGCACTGTAAGAATAGGTCTCAGCTCCTCAGAGAGCTTGTCGTAAGAGGCGACTAACTGGGGCACCCAGGTGTGAAAAGGAATAGTACCCCACCTGTAGGATCCCAGGTGTTAAAAGAAAAAGGACCCTACCCGTGTGGTTTCTGAGTGTGAAAAGGAATAGGAACCAAACGTTGTGATATGACTGAAATAGTGTTGAAAGCGATGTTAAATCATATTCACTCACTCACTCACTCACTCACTCATGCCCTCCATCACTTTCCTAAATTTTCCTCCAGGAGAGCTTTTGATCACTCTACTCAAAATTGCCAATGCAATGGAGTATTTAAGACAGTACCTGGCAAAGTATTGGTGAGAGGATCACTCTTGTATCACTCACGCAAAACAGCTCTAATTGATTTAACACGAGAAACTGATGTTGAAAATATTGTGCATTTTGATATATTTAATTAGCTAATTAAGCCAACATACTACGATTTCATTGAGGTAAATGTTCAGGTTGCTATATTGAAAATTCCCAACTGATTGTGCCCATACTTGGCATACATCGTATGGGATGTTCTGAGGGGAATGTTGCACATTCCATGAATATTTAGTTAATTAATTAGCTAATTAACTGGAAAATAAGCTTCGATTTCATGTTAAGGGAAATGTTAATGGTCGTATAATATAAATACTTGATCGATTGTGTCTAAACACCGTATACTTACCATCTGCGATAGCGTGTGAAAAGGAATAGGACCCCCACCCGTGTGGTTCCCGGGTGTGAAAAGGAATAGGATCCAATGTCGTGATATGACTGAAATATAGTTGAAAGCGACATTAAATCATATTCACTCACTCACCCCATCTGCGATAGTCCGAGGGGAAGAATGGCTGCATTCAGTGAATATTTAATTATCTTAAATAGCTAATGAACTGAAAAATATGCTACAATTTCATGTTAAGGCAATCATTACAGGTGCCAGTCACTATTCATAAATGCTTAGCAATTGTGCTCACACTTGGCATACATATCATATGGGATGTTCTGAGGGGGATGTTGCAGAATGGATGCATTCCGTGAATATTCAATTAACCTTCATGTGATTTGATAATGAAAAAGCGAATAAATGATTTCATGTTAACACAATCATTAGGAATGCTTATATTCGCAAATATTTAACTGATTGTGCCTGTACTGAGGGGGATTTTGCAGAATGGCCGCATTCCATGAAATTTAATTAGCCCAATTAGCTAATTATGGAAATTATACTATTTCATGTGAAGGCAAATTGTTGGGGGTACTGTATTCATAAATTTTTACTTAAAGATGTAATCAGCCTCAAATCTGGGCTGAAATCAATGTCTGTCAAACTCAGCGAAAGTGACATATGTTACAACAGGTACAAAATGAAACACATTTGACCACAAAAAACTAAACTTGTTTCTACCATTCACGAGAAAATAGAAGGACTTGATCTTTAAAAATAAACAGCATGGCATGCCGATTATTTTTCCACGGCCGTGTCAACAAGCGTATACACGTATGGTGCATTCCACCAACGTGTGCTGTGCGACATTACCGAACCGTAGGCACGAGCCATGACGTTATCCCATGGCTGCAGCTGTGCAGCATTCAAATTCGTGAGCGTCGCTACGTCACTCATTCGTCACGCGTTCTCTCCGCGTACAACACACACTCAATGGCGAGACAGAAAAGCCGTCGAAGCGGGCAGAGTTACAAATTTCTCTGACAAGATATTTCTGCATTAGTTGTATATGACGATCCCACTAGCATCAGATATAATACATATGATGCTTTGGTAATCTGCCCTGCTGAAAAAAACGCACAGGGGAGTGTTTACAAAATCCGTCCATTTTGAGGCTGATTACATCTTTAAGCAATTGTGCCTGTACTTGACATACATATCATATGGGATGTTCTGAGGGGTTTGTTTCAGAATGGTCGCATTTCGTGAATATTTAATTGGCCTTATTAGCTAATTAAATGGCGAAACGTGTGTGTGCTTCAGGTTCGATTCCATGTTAAGGCAGTCATTAGTGGTGCTATATTCATAAATACTTGACCAATTGTGCCTGTACATGGCATACATATCAACGGGATGTTCTGAGGGGACTGCTGCAGAATGGCTGCATTCCGTGAATATTTAAGTAGCATAATTAGCCAATTATGGCAAATATGCTATGATTTCATGTTAAGGCAATCGTTAGGGGTGCTATATTCAGCAATCTTTTTTTGTTCCCGTACTTAGCATACATATCATAATGGGCTGTTCTGAGGGGATGTTGCAGAATGGCTGCATTCCTTGAATATTTATTTACTTAATTAGCTACATGTAATTAACTGGAAAAGTACGGTAAGTTCCCTAAGTGTTCGTGACCGGAAGTGAATATCGCAGTCGTGAAAAACTGACCATCACTTCCGAATAGTTTGTGCAGGTCAGTTCAGAAAAACGGACGTTTTCGTAAATTAGAGTCCCCATATTAAATGCCCATACCGTTCGACAATGAAAGGTCAGAATACGTCGACTGTGGTGTTTCTTTAATTTTGTCATATTACCCCAGACAACACTCTTAAATGATATAAGATCGACAACCACGAGACATTCACTATACTTTGTGTGTATAATGAAGCCTAATATACTTCGGTGAAGTTCAGTGGTACGAACACGTGTGGTCGATGGGAAACCCCGAAGCAAAACCCCGGGAAATGTTTGTTGTGCGTTTAGATTTTGTCAGGCAATAATTCGCAATTGATTAAAGGATAAATAAAGCATTCTTTCTGCTCTTTAACCATTAAATTAGGTTCGAATAATTGACTGCAATGATCGGCTGACAATGAAGATATTAGTTTCATCGGACGCCCGGCCAATTTAAAATCACAAATTCACGTATATCCTGGTATTAGGGCATATTCTGTCACTCAGACATTCTGATATTTTCTTTATTTTCTCTTCAGTACATGCTTGAACTCTTGCAGAATTGTTTTCATGGCCGAGAAGACTAGGCCCAACTATCGCGGTGACGCCAATGATGTTTACGGGAAAATATATAAATGATCTAATGAAGAAACACAGATTACGTCATTTTCAGATTGAAAATCAAACCTAATAATTTCTTGATTGCTCTTCATTGGGAAATATTGTGGAAGGGCTTTTCAAACTGTTTATGTCAATGAAACGAACAGCAAATTAAGCAAGCGCCCGACACTATCTGAAGACCCATATCAGGGCCAACTCGACTGAGACCCATAAACAGTGCCAACTCGAGACGATATACAATCTTCCCAGCTGGAACGAGCTCATCCCGCCATGAATAGCGGCTAAACGAAAGACATGAATTGCTTGCCCATTTTAACAATTCACTGTATCCCTTCGATCCTTTTTTAACAAATGTATGAAATACTTTCATAGAATTAGGTGAGGTCTGTAGACATGGAAGAATGAAAGTTTCAACATGCCACGTGTTGGTTGTACATTTTCCCGCCATACGGAGTTGCAATAACATCACATGATCAATTCTTGGATAGCATGGCACGTGGGCCAAACTTTCGCTTGTACACGGTTCCCGCTTCATAATATATTCAGCCAACACAACCTCAATATATTATGCCTTCGTAACAGTGAGGTATTCTGGAATATTTCTGACGAAAGACAGATCGATAGATGATGATGACGACGAAACAGCCAAATGTAAAACCGTGTTTTTATCTAATATTACCTCATGGGTTCAGCAAAATTAATTCACATTTCAGACAGTATAATTTAGAGAATAAGTAGACAGAAAACCTATTAGTTTATTCCATCTTTTTTATTTTTTTAACTTTTAATCTCAACCCACTATTCCGACCTCCGCTTCAGTTGCTATCAAATTACCGCCTATGATCTCGGCTATCTTACGTAAACATCTCTTCCGACATTCAACTTTTGTGTCAATAATCAAGTCGGAAGTACTGTAATATCTTCACTAATAGTGTAAAAAAACTCACTCAAAAATTCTAATTTTCAAGGCCTTTAATTTTCAATATAAAAATTATGCACTTTTACAAACTTTTAAGGACCCATGCGAACCATGAAACAATGACACCGTGCACAATGACGCCGTTCCACGCTCTTTACGGCTATGAAGATTCCGATGCAGCCATATGTCACCGTTAATCCTGCACGTCACAGCTTTCCTTTCATGATAATTCTCTGAATAATATCGTCGTTTCTATTTTATCCAGGGGTGATTGAGAGAATAAGTCTGTACTATTGCTTGCTCATGAAAAGTTGAATACAAGAGCGCAAACTTCTTTCGGTATATGCATCACCGCAAATTCCACGGCTGTAAAATATTCTGAATCGCCGCGTTCGTTGCAAATGATACGTTTCTAAATTATTTTTGTCTGAACAGTACAAAATATGTTTGCAGTATCATAGCTGGGAATCTCAACATTCGTGTCTTCAGAAAAAAAAATTCTTAGTCGGACCCAAACAGGCGCGTTTCTGGTTTTAGGGTGAGGCGCACATGGCATACAGTCGCCAAAATTAGTGCAACTTGGGGTTGGGGTTGATCGTAAATCTCTACCCCGCGACTAAGAAAACCTGTGGTTCAAATGTCCGGTCAAACTTCAGTATTATATTTTTTTTAAGACCGAATGAAACGTAACTTCCAGTTCTTCATTTTGATATTTTCAGTATAATATCGAATGTATGCTCTCTTCAATCGGCAATGTTTAATATCGCACGGCAATATTCCCAATTTAATGACCATGAGAAATCGCGGTTTAAACATTGGATACATTTTGTTTGAGACATAATGAAAATCAACTTAGTTGTTAGAATTGGTTATGTTCAAAATGCTCAAAAAGTTTGCAAGGTTTAGCAAATACTAATTCTAAGGAAACTCGTTGATCTGGAAGTTTTTCCATCGCACAACTACATAATATTATCAATCTCGCAACCACGATGAATGGGGAATTTTCGAATAGTTAGGACAGCGGTTTTTCGCGAATGGGCCGTTTTCGATTACTTAGGGAACAGTGTCACGTGACTTGGGAGAAAATGCCCGTTTTCGAATTTACTTAGGGTCGTGAATACTTAGGGAACTTACCGTATGCTACGATTTCATGTTAATGGTCATATATTCATAACTAGTTGACTGATTGTGCCTAAACCCAGCATACTTACCATTTGTGATGCCCTGCATTTTGTGAATATTTAATTAGCTTTACTATTTAACTGGAACTTACATGTACATGTATGCTACAATTTTATGTTAAGGCAATTATTACTTTAGGGATGCTACATGTATATTCATAAATATTTACTGATTATACTCAAGTTTGGGATAAATGTTATTTGGGATGTTGTGAAGGGGATATTACAAAATTATGTTATTCCATTAATATTTAATTAGGTGTTAATTCTTACCTAATTCAGTGGTAAATATGCTATGATTTCAGGTTATGGCAAATCGTTATGGTTGCTGTATTAAAAAATGCTTGAACGATTATGCATCAGAGTTGGCATAATTGTTATCTAATATATATTTTGAAGGGGATGGAAATTGTTGTATTCCATGAATAATTTAATTAGTTAATTAAGTTACTGATATGAAATGATATCATGTTTAGGTTACTGTATCAGGTCCCAGTTGCGTACGTGTATGTATCACAATTTTGCTATTTACTGGGCAGTGTTTTTTTGTATACATACAAACTATACATTTTCTGAAAACCCTTGATTCTTGGAATTTCGATAAGTAAATAACTTTCTCGAATTTATTACATGTATCAGAATCGATTTATTTAAAGATTAATGACATCATTTAGAAAAGTTTAGTCATCAAAATCATGCGATAATAACTCTCAGCTTTCATCAAACAAAACTTGCTTTTTTGAAATAACAAAATTTAACATTTGAATAAAAATAGGTTGCCTAAGTTTTTTCAGTTATGGCGTAGAAGTTATTTTATCATCATGCAAATTTGAAAGATTGAAAAAAATCTACAAAAACTCAACCCCTCTCCACTAAATCATGAACTGGGCCAAACAGGGCAAACTCTTGAAGATCTATATGATTGGAATATTGTGTGCAAAGTTCATGTTTGTACATCAAATAACAAGAGAGAAATTAGAACAGGAAAAAACACTTTTTAGCGAAAAACTAAACGGAGAAAATGGCCCAAAACCAGTCAGCACTGTGTTTCCACTGGTTGAGCCACGCTAATCCCCTGTTCGCAGCTGGATACTAAGAATCCCGCTGAGACAATACTGTGACCGCTTGAGTAGATGTCAAACACTATTGTACGGTGTTCCGTCTTTATTATAATTATTTGATGGGCAAAGTAAGTTATAGGCCTACATTGTTTATCAAGATTGTGCCATAAATGTCCTGTTCAAACTTCATTTACACGTTCAGTGACATACATTGTACCAAAATTTTCAAATATTCACAGTTCCATGGCTATTCGAGGATGTTATGCTAGGTGAGTCAATTAGTAACACTTCTTTGGCCGTGGACCTCAATACACTTGAGCTTGAGTAATCCTTATACCCTGCTGTGTCCCCTTGTGCACGAAGTTCGCCTGATTGAGCCTTACCTACTGCACCACGAATGGGTTGAGTTTTAAAAAGTCATGATTTTTCTACTACAATGCACTATAATGTTCATAATTTCTTATTCCCCCAACTTCTAGGTTTGACTGTGTAACAAAAATCGAGATTTTGAAGCTTCGACCTGACAGTAACCTTAAAGCAGAAGTTAATATTGTGTCCATTCGTCCATCTGTCTGACTTGGTTTCTGGACCATTAATTCTGGAGGTTAAAATGAAGTAAATGACGTCACTTCCGCCAAAGGTGGATGTTCGTGGTAAGCATATCCCGCATTAAATGCTCAGTTGTGTTATTACTGGATAATATCATAACTAACTTTTATTGTGTTTCACTAACTTAGTAAGTGTCGATTAATTTCTGAAAAAATTGTGACAGTCGCGAGCCTGTGTTCTTTTCAGGACACAATCAAACGACGATACCCACGTGACCAGCTCAGACGGTTGAAAAGCGCTCGTCTCAGAAGGCAGTTTACGTTCTCAAAAATCATTTGGTCATGGGTGTGGTTTGGTACATTTCACGTGAAGTTGGAGGAGTGGTAATCAAAAACATCTGTGTGTAGTTCCAGGCTAAAGTACAAGAAGGTCAGTTTTTCAGGGGCGAGCTGAACCTGTTTAACCTGGAACATAATGGGACAAAACTATACTTCATGTAACCTGGAATTCACTAAATGTGTAGGCCTACATGTACCTTGTAACTTTTTCTGCTGATCTATTCATAGGTGGTGCCACCTGGGGGCCATGTCAAATTTCTTGGAGGCTTGAACCGCTCTGGTTTTCATTACATGGCAGACAGATACGTACCCCATGGTTAAATCAAATGTTATATGTGGTGTATGTATACCTTTGTTTCCAAATTTGCCATACATATTCTTCAGGATGTTGTGAATGAGGTATTACTAATTTGTTGGATTTCATGAGTATTTAATTAATGGACCAAATTGAGGTGATCATCCTGTTCAATAGATTTGTTCATGCCATGACAGTATACATGTATGTAGGCCATCTTGGAAAAATGTTCAGTTGGCATAACGCAACCCAGTCATAGAAATTTAGGGATTATTTTTTATCTGGAGTCTACTAAATTTATAAAATATTAATTTCAGCATAGAACTACATGTATGAAATAAAAACATTTTTTGACCAATAATGCCAATAAAAAGATTTGGGTGGATGGATGGATGGATGTACTTGGGCACTCCATCGCACCGCGATGGGCACAGGTCGTGCGAACACGCCGTGCAACCCGTTTCCCCCAACCCGCCCTACACATGATCCCTCTTAACAGTGTCACATAGACAATGTTTAATCCCCACATTCCTATTAAACAATATACATTCTCTTAATTCCCATAACTACAGACGTCTCACATAATATTTCCATCTGTCAAGCCCCCTCATTCTCTCTTAATTCCCGGATCGATTCTTAGTGGCAACTTAATTATCACACTGGACACTCATAATTAACTCTCCCAATAGCCACTCATCCTCCCCATTCACTCAACATTTAATATTTCACCCTATTTCCCGAAATCATAAATCCAGTAGCTTTTTTTTTGGTGGGATACTGCCACCAAACATTTATTTAACGATGGCCCAGCACAAATCATTCCTCTTGCACAGGTCCCAGTATCAAATTGACAGATACATGTATACATGGTCAAGAAAAAACCCCCCCATCTTGGTCAGGCGAGTTCTTTGGGAGCCTTCCTACATTCCTGAGTTAAACCCCAAACTGGAGAGCCCTCATTTACCTGACCTGTTTAGTAACTTCAGCAAAACAATGTCAGTACATGTTATTATAGCACAATTTAAATGCATTCATTACAAATTCCCAACTTCATCGATTCCCTCAAATAACTTATTCCAGTCCGTGCCAATGTGAATAGACCCATGAAGTACTCCCCTATTTTCTCAATGACAACCCATGAAACAATCGCAGTATTAATGGAGTCCAACATGACATCCAAAGAAAAAGTTTAAATAGAAGGTTCAAATTTATGACCACATTGAAGTTAAACTTAATGAATCTTTATTCTTTATGGCAAACGTGATAATGGGTTATAAAACTTCATATTTCGCCAGTCAAATCAGACAATTCTGTAATGCTTTGTTACATCGCTGCCTGTCATGATGAATGATGGGGTATTTTCTGGCATCAATTTGAAGCAAAGTTTAATGGCTAAAATCATGATTGATCCCGTTAATGTTTTATGAAATTCTTCTTTTATGTCCTTAGACAAAAAAAGAAGATATTTTTGTGAGGTATTATCATGTAAATCCATACAGAAATACATTTCCATTTTGCCAAATTATTGAGCTTTTCTTGTTTTTCTGCCTGCTTTTGAATAAATTGCATCACAGCTACATGTAGCCACAGATGCATATTGGATGTATTATATGAGTTATCAACTTCAGAATTTGCTGGAAACAAAAACACTGGATTGAATCTATTTGATATCTATAGGGCTCTAATCAGGGGCCTGGAAAAGTGGTATCTATTAGTCAGGGGCCTGGTATCTATTAATCAGGGACCTGGTATCTATTAATCTGTGATCTGCTTATCTATTAATCAGGAGGTTGGTATCTATTAATCTGGGGCCTGCTTATATCTATTAAATCAGGAACCGTGTATCTATTAATCAGTAACATCGAATTTATTAATCAGGAACCTTGTATCTATTAATCTGGGGCCTGCTTATCTATTAATCAGGGACCTGATATCTATTAATCTGGGGCCTGCTTATATCTATTAATCAGGAACCTGGTATCTATTAATCAGGGACCTGGTATCTATTTATCTGGGGCTTGCTTATCTATTAATCAGGGGGGTTGGTATCTATTAATCTGGGGCCTGGTATCTATTAATCTGGGGCCTGAGTGCTTTTCTATTAATCTGGGCCCTGAGTGCTTTTCTATTAACCTGGGCCTGGTATCTATTAATCAGGAACCTGGTATCTATTAATCTGGGGCCTGCTTATCTAGCAATCAGGGACCTGATATCTATTAATCAGGGTCCTATTAATCAGGGACCTGGTATCTATTAATCTGGGGCCTGCTTATCTAGCAATCAGGGACCTGATATCTATTAATCAGGGTCCTATTAATCATGGACCTGGTATCTATTAATCTGGGGCCTGCTTTTCTATTAATCTGGGCCTGGTATCTATTAATCAGGGACCTGGTATCTATTAATCTGGGGCCTGGTATCTATTAATAAGGGGGTTGGTATCTATTAATCAGGGCCTGGTGTCTATTAATGAGGGACCTGGTATCAATTAATCAGGAGCCTGCTTATCTATGAATCTGGGGGCTGGTATCAATCAGGGGCTTGGTATGTATTAATCAGGGGCCTTGTAGCTGTTAAATCAGGGTTCTGGTACATGGTGTCCGGACAAATGTACCAGGGGAGAAGAGCCCCATGGGACAAAAGCCCCAAGGACAAACCCTCACAGACAAAAACTCAAACAGGCTAAAGCACCGGAGGACAAAAGCCCCAAACCATTATTCAAAGTTCATGTGCAGTAATACATGGATGTCTGTATATATTACAAAATGAGGGTTCAAGCAAGAAACAGTGTAATGGTGTAACAATAACCAGCGGCGGCGGAAGCTCCCAAAAACTGGGGGGGCTCGACTATAGCACTTTAGGCGAGGGTCCAAGGGCCGCCTAGGCCCCGGAAGCTTCGCGCTCCTAGATGGCTGTAGACACATTCTGGCTGATTTCCGGCATATAAACAACGTATCATCACTACATAATCAACTGCATTTTGAGATTGTTTTTGTGATTTTTTCGTCATTTAAAAGAAAAATTGAGTTCATAACTTTTGAATGTAAAAAAAGGTATTTTCCTTTCCGAAATTCGAACTATACGCAGTGATCTCGAAGACGTTTGGTCGTTTTTCTGAAAGTATTCTTTCCCAACTTCCGTAACTCAACTGGGACGGCACTGACGCGTTTGAAGAGAAATATGTGAACACAAAAAAGAAATAATATGAACTCAATTTTGATTTCTAAATTTGATAATCAGCTAATCGTTCAATAAAGCTAATGCAATTTAAATTAACATCTAAAACAGTTATTGGTCATTGCGAACGGAACAGAAGAATGAGCAAATCAGAGCACTTTAAGCCAAACAGCAAAGTGCCCCTCCAGTGCAAAGTCGCCGCTCCGTGAAAACCTAGCCTACAGGGCGGAAAATAAAAACCGGCCTGTATATCTGGTCGCATTAGGACCAAAATCATAAAAAAGTCACCCAGCTTTTGTTGAAACTGGAGGGGCTGAGCCCCCACCGTCTCTCGCTTCCACCGCCCCTGATAAAGGGGAAATATTGCCATTAAACTGGGTCACCTTCAGCCCATCTAAATGGATTCTCCCGAATCAGTAGATTCACGTCAAAATTCTGAACATTTTACATTGTACTTATGTGACAGTACACGTCATGCTCTGTGTACTAATGTTACTTATGTGACAGAGTACACGTCATGCTCTGTGTACGTATGTTACTTATGTGACAGAGTACACGTAATGCTCTGTGTACTTATGTTACTTATGAGACCGAGTACATGTCATGCTCTGTGTACTAATGTTACTTATGTGACAGAGTACACGTAATGCTCTGTGTACTAATGTTACTTATGTGACCGAGTACACGTCATGCTCTGTGTACTAATGTTACTTATGTGACAGAGAGAGTACACGTAATGCTCTGTGTACTAATGTTACTTATGTGACAAAGTACACGTCAGGCTCTGTGTACTAATGTTACTTATGTAACAGAGTACACATCATGCTCTGTGTACTAATCAAGTGAATGAAAGCAAGGAGTTGTAACATTTCCCATAGGATACTTCATCCATTATACTTAAGAGGTTGTAGCTGTAAAGTATTTTTCCTCTTGTCTGGCTGAGTGAACAAACTTAAAAAAAAAGAATAAAAATGTTACTAAGGTGATGTGAAATCGACCTATATTTGTTTCTATAAATTCTCTAAAATCATTCAGTCATCAAGGGAAAGGGATCCGGGCCTTATTTTTTTACGTGAACGCTCGTTCAGGTTACGTGGGGGTTACGCAAATCGTAATTTAGGCGAACAGTCACCGTTCACATGGGGCAATTTTTTTCTGCAGGGATTCATAGACGTCGAGCTATACCGACGTTAAAGGTTAGTAAACATATATCAAAAACCGAAAACTGATGCTAATAAACTCGAAAGTATACGATTTAGAAGGGAAAGACTCAATATTTTCACAAGAATTCCTGAAATGATGAAAATTTGTTGTTGTCAAACAATATCAAACTTTTCCTGAAACCATATCCCATAAATTCCAAACTAAAATTTAGCTTCGTTATGCTTCTACAAGCTTCAAGGTATTGATCATTCTCAGCACTTCATATTTGCTTATACTGTTGAGGGGAACACTGGAGATCGCCAGACAGAACCGCCAAGGCATATTTTAACTGATGGATATTCATCAGATCAACTAGGTCAACAGATCAGGAACCCAAGTTTACATGTTAGACAAACAAGTAAAAAAAGATTCTCGACTGATGTCTGTCAAGCTACATGTATATGCATTGCAGTGGCAACTTGAAGTTGAACAAACGGTAATATATATTAAAATGTACGTAACCTTTCACATAACCGATAAGTTATGCAGTGAATTGACTGCATGAACGGTTGATTATTCATGCTGGATTTTGTAAATATAAAGCATGGAAAGCTACACACCATCTGTATATTTACTGACAACTTTTATGAAATTCAACAGATTAATTGATAAAGACTCCAGCATGAGAGTTGAAAGCTTGTGGATTAAATACAGCTCAGAAGTTTGTCTATATCTACATGTATGATCAACGAACCCACATGAGTGGGTCTTTGGAAAGTACAGTTGTCCCCCCGACGCCCTAAGGGTCTGGTACTTTAGTATTTGAGTCAGCCCGTCCATCCATTCGGACGTCCATGCATCTGTCCAACTTCAGTTTCCGGCAATAACTTTTGAAAACCTGAACAGATTCTTTCCAAATTTGGTATGTACATGTAGGTACCTTGCCTCAAGATCTTGTTTGGAATTGTTTTTCATGCTGATCCACATATATGTGGCGCCATCAGGGGGTCAATTTAAGATTTTATTTCCAGACATATACTTTTGAATATCTGAATGGATTCTTTCCAAATTTGGTATGTGGGTACCTCAATTGTCTCAATATCTCACTTGTGATTTTCATGCCGATCCACAGATTGTGCCATCTGGGGGCCACAACAAATTTTGTTTTCAGGACAAATTTAGTGATTTTGGGAAACTTGCCACAGGATCTTGCTTGGGATAATTAACGCTCCATGGATGATGCTGACGAACATTAAGGTTTCAAGCCAAACAGTGGTTTCAACATTGGGGAATTCAACCGCTCAGGTTTTCATTTACAATTGAATTAGTGTGTATGATAAAATCTTCATAATTTTGATGAATTTTCATAAATTACATCTGTCACTTTTAACTTACATGCGCATGTATTTGTCGGGTATGATGTGGGAATATTTGTGCAAACCAGAACAAAGCAGTAAAGTGATTCACACAGATGAATATTTTGAGTCTATGCATATCCACAATCTTCTGGAATTTTCCATTAATATTTTATGCAATACAGTGTGCATGTATTTATATAGTTGCTCGTTGCCATGGCAATTTTTACTTCATGAAATGCGTCTGCTGCTGATTAAGGTTGTCTATGTCATGTTTGTGAATAATTCTCTCAAAAGTACAATTAGCGGGAAATCTATTTTTATCTGATGATCTCATTAAATTATTATGAATATTGGTGAGAAATGAACCCTTAGGCTCACCATATGTCCCAAAATGTCAATAGAAGGGGATGCTCGCTGTTTACTGCGAGACTGATTTCCATCACAGTGAGAGAATGGCACAAGAAGGAAGGAGAAAGTGACTATTGATCTCAACATGCATTCTGCCATGGTTTTTTTTTTCTCTTTTCACATTTGAATGTCACGCTGCAGTTAGCATTACTAGATGGAGGAGAGAAGTGGCACACTGTTGACACTGATTGGAAGACTGACAAGCCAGGAAATTACAGGCAATCTGAAATCAATTTGTGTTAGCAAAGCCCTGAACTAGTTGATCAAATGAAAAGAAAGAAAGAATGAATGAATTCAGAAATACAAGAAGTACAACTTGAGCAAGCCTGTTCTGTTGAATATCATGGACATATCTATCAAATAACAAAGTAAACTCTTCTCATTGATGCCTTTCAATGTCCACTAATTCGAATGCAATCACACGGAATTGGAACAAACAGTCACTCTTGTCGTTTCATCACCAATTAATTGGCATCAGTCTTGATTTGTCTGCAGAATTTGGTCACCCATTCCCAGAGGTCATTAAACAATGTAGATACTAGTCACCCATGCCCCTGAGGTCATTATATAATGTATATACAGTTTTTGTACTAATTTCCCTCACTGAAGTGGAACCAGATGCTTGCAACACAAACTGAAAGAAAAGGAAATCCTTGTATTTCCCAGTGACTTGTTTCTTGAATATGGGCAAGAATGTGACCTTCGCATATCTATTCCCCCACCCCTTGAAAATGCTAATCAACAGTATGCTCAGTGACTGACATATTCCTCTTTTAATCTCATTCAGCTGAGCTCTGTGTTTTTGTTTTTATCCCTCGGCCATTTTGGACTCGGGGTATTGTCCGTCCGTCCATATGACCGTCTCGTTCATCCGTTACCGCATTTTAGGCAAAATCGCTTGAGACACAACGACCAAATTTTAAGCACTTATTTATCTAGTGCTAAATCAGACGTCTATCGAAATTGGCTCCCCTCGGCTCATATTTTACAGTGTTATGCCCCTTTGCTTGAATATATTCAACTAATCTGCAGAACTTTGTTCGATATAGCTACTATATTTTGAAAACTTATTTATATTGTTGTATTCTGGAAGCCAACAAAAAACTACTCACCTCAGCCCATATTTTACAGAGTTATGCCCCTTTACAAATATAATAATTTCTATTTCTGTCCTATATGCTTGAATGTTTCAATTCAATTCTTTATTTCTATACATGAATACATACAGAAAATGTTAAAGCTAAGATAAAATATTACATTTACATAATAAAGGTTATATTGTGACAGGACATAATCACCCCAGTCAAGAAAGCCTGTTCATTCCAATTTATAAATTAGGTGGAGGTTGAGGCAGTCCTAGTGGCAGGAGATATTGTGAGCTGTGTTGATCTCTCCAGAAGCATTTCGTACATAAACTGTCCTATTGTTGGGGAAAGGTGGGTGGGTGGGTTAATCAGGAAATGTAACCAACTACATCTGCAGAACTGTGTTCGATATAGCTACTGTATTTTGAAACTTATTTATATTGTTGTATTATAGAAGCCAACAAAAAATTACTCGCCTTGGCTCTTATTTTACAGAGTTATGCCCCTTTTTGGGTGTAGTTATCTCTGATTTTGTGATATATGCTTGAATGTGCAGTTATATATAATTAACTGTGTTTTGGTACAGGTACCAAATTATCAGGAAACTTTTTTATCCAGTTGTAGTCTAGATACCTACAAAAAAATGGGTTGTCTCGGCCCGTATTTTATGGAGTTACGCACCTTTCAGATGTAATAATCTCCGATTTTGTGATCTGTAGTTGAATATATATGAAGTTATATATGAAGATCCATGTTCAGTACAGGAGCTAAATTTTGGAAACTTATCTATCTACTTGTATTCTTATCCCTCGGCCATTTTGGCCTCGGGTAGGTTTTGATTAGATCAATCTCATGTTTCTGTTGTGAAAAGATTGAGCGCTGGTAAATGAGAATTCAGTTTCTATCACCATTCTTTAGGGAAGGCATCATTCAGTATGGTCAAGATTTCACTCCTTGCATTTGTCAGCATCCTTTTCTTTGTTCCCCAGATTATACTATTAAATTGTTAATATTTTTGAAGTGGGCAGAATCAGTCTGACATGGAAAGTTGCCAGTAATGGCAAAAATTCTCTTCTGTTTGATTGTTATCAATGTTGGGAGGAAGGGAGCTGACAGTAGGAGAACAAAGAGTGGTATTGTAAACTGTGGGTACATAGTAGATCTTATATATAAATATGTACTGGTCACCAGTGTATAATGCACGTGCCATATGTTTAGATGATAGATGCAGCATGAGGGATATTCTATTGGTTAATGCCAAAGCTTTAGCATTTTATTGCTTCTGTCTGCGAAAAGCTGGAACTGATGAAAAAATCTATATTTTCCCTCAGCTAAATACTGGGTGGTCCTGTGGACATGTTAGGGGCTATACTGATCCTTGTAATATTTGTCTATCAGTATCAGCTCAATATTACACAGTACATCATATTCTAGATCCATGTGCACCTTATTACACGTTTATCACAGCTGAAAAGTTACTGCACACAGAACACTGTCACTAATTTTGTTGGCATATAGATTCTCATTAGGAATTCTGGGATGGGTGTATTAGGCACCTGGGACAGAGGATATCAATGAAGCTCGGAAAGTGACACATCTTTAAGGTAGGATTTTCCAATAAGTCTGCTGGAGTACATTGTAACTCAAATACATTTTGAATGTATGTGTTTCTCTACAAATTGATGGAAGCTTTTCTCTTGATACTCTCTCTGTTTTCATACAATACACTTTATTCTACTTCTCTGCGGGGAGGTTATCTCAATACTGGCTTCAATCTATTAGATTACATGTACTACATGTAGTAGTATTCTAGATAAATCCCCACAGACCAAAAAAGCCCCACAGACCAAAAAAGCCCCACAGACAAAAAAAACCCCACAGACCAAAAAAGCCCCACAGACCAAAAAAGCCCCACAGACCAAAAAAACCCCACAGACCAAAAAAGCCCCACAGACCAAAAAAGCCCCATGGACAAAAGCTCCATACCATATATGCCATATTCCACTAAGGCAACAAAACGGGTTACGGTAAGTTCCCTAAGTATTCGCGACCCTAAGTAAATTCGAAAACGGGCATTTTTTGTCAAGTCACGTGACACTGTTCCCTAAGTAATCGAAAACGGCCCATTCGCGAAAACCCGCAGTCCTAACTATTCGAAAATCCCCCGTTTATCGTGGTCGCGAGATTGATAATATTATGTAGTTGTGCGATGGAAAAATTTCCGGATCAACGAGTTTCCTTAGAATTAGTATTTGAAAAGCCTTGCAAACTTTTTGAGCATTTTGAATATAACCAATTGTGACAACTAAATTGATTTTCATTATGTCTCAAACGAAATGTATCCAATGTTTAAACCGCGAATTCTCATGGTCATTAAATTGGGAATATTGCCGGTTACGGGGACGTGCGATATTAAACATTGCCGATTGAAGAGAGCATATACATTCGATATTATACTGAAAATATCAAAATGAAGAACTGGAAGTTACGTTTCATTCGGTCTTAAAAAATATAATGCTGAAGTTTGACCGGACATTTGAACCACGGATTTTCTTAGTCGCAGGGTAGAGATTTACGATCAACCCCAAACCCAAGTTGCATTAATTTTGGCGACTGTATGCCCTGTGCGCCTCACCCTAAAACCAGAAACGCGCCTGTTTGGGTCCGACTTCGGATTTTTTTTTCCGAAGACACGAATGTTGAGATTCCCAGCTATGATACTGAAAACATATTTTGTACTGTTCAGACAAAAATAATTTAGAAACGTATCATTTGCAACAAACGCGGCGATTCAGAATACTTTACGGCCGTGGAATTCGCGGTGATGCATATACCGAAAGAAGTTTGCACTCTTGTATTCTACTTTTCAGGAGCAAGCAATAGTACAGACTTATTCTCTTCAATCACCCCTGGGTACAATAGAAACGAGGATATTATTCAGAGAATTATCATGAAAGGAAAGCTGTGACATGCAGGATTAACCGTGACATATGGCTGCATCGGAATCTTCATGGCCGTAAAAAGCGTGGAACGGCGTCATTGTGCATGGTGTCATTGTTTCATGGTTCGCATGGGTTCTTAAAAGTTTGTAAAAGTGCATAACTTTTATATTAAAAATTAAAGGCCTTGAAAGCCCTTCAAAATTAGAATTTTTGAGTGAGTTTTTTTTTACACTATTAGTGAAGATATTACGGTACTTCTGACTTGATTATTGACACAGAAGTTGAATATCGGAAGAGACGTTTACGTAAGATAGCCGAGATCATATAGGCGGTAATTTGATAGCAACAGAAGCGGAGGTCGGAATAGTGGGTTGAGATTAAAAGTTAAAAAAAAATAAAAAGATGGAATAAACTAATAGGTTTTCTATATGTATTCTCTAAATTATACTGTCTGAAATGTGAATTAATTTTGCTGAACCCATGAGGTAATATTAGATAAAAACACGGTTGTACATTTGGCTGTTTCGTCATCATCATCTATCGATCTGTCTTTCGTCAGAAATATTCAAGAATACATTTACGTACATCTGAAACAGATTGAACCAATTTTTTTATTTTATTTTTCATGAGTCGTGATCTCACTGTTACGAAGGCATAATATATTGAGGTTGTGTTGGCTGAATATATTATGAAGCGGAAAACGTGTACAAGGGAAAGTTTGGCCCACGTGCCATGCTATCTAAGTATTGATCACGTGATGTTATTGCGACTCCGTATGGCGGGAAAATGTACAACCAACACGTGGCATGTTGAAACTTTCATTCTTCCATGTCTACAGACCCCACTCAATTCTATGAAAGTATCTTCATACATTTGTTAGGATCGAAGGGATGTAAATTGTTAGAATGGGCAGGCAATTCATGCCTTTCGTTTAGTCGCTGTTCATGGCGGGATGAGCTCGTTCCAGCTGGAAAGATTGTATATCGTCTCAGACCAGTTGGCCCTGATATGGGTCTCAGTCGAGTTGGCCCTGATATGGGTCTTCAGACAGTGTCGGGCGCTTGCTTAATTTGCTGTTCGTTTCATTGACATAAACAGTTTGAAAAGCCATTCCACAATATTTTCCTATGAACAGCAATCAAGAAATTATTAGGTTTGATTTTCAATCTGAAAATGACGTAATCTGTGTTTCTTCATTAGATCGTCTCATATGTACTAATACAAGGATATACGCGAATTTGTGATTTTAAATTGGCTGGGTGTCCGATGAAACTAATCTCTTCATTGTCAGCCGATCATTGCAGTCAATTATTCGAACCTAATTTAATGGTTAAAGAGCAGAAAGAATGCTTTATTTATCCTTTGATCAATTGCGAATTATTGCCTGACAAATGTAAATGCACAACAAACATTTGCCGGGTTTTGCTTCGGTGTTTCCCCTCGACCACACGTGTTTGTACCACTGAACTTCGCCGAAGTATATTAGGCTTCATTCTACACACAAAGTATAGTGAATGTCTCGTGGTTGTCGATCTTATATCATTTAAGAGTGCTGTCTGGGGTAAAGTATCACAAAATTAAAGAAACACCACAGTCGACGTATTGTGACCTTTCATTGTCGAACGGTATGGGCATTTAATATGGGGACTCTAATTTACGAAAACGTCCGTTTTTCTGAACTTACCTGCACAAACTATTCGGAAGTCGTCCGTTTTTCACGACTGCGATATTCACTTCCGGTCACGAATACTTAGGGAACTTACCGTATGCTACACTTATTTCCGCTTGGGGAAAATGTCCCCTCTGCTGGGGCATTGAGCTCCACCCTCCATCTAAACTAAAATTGCCCGACCCAATATCCTCATATTCTGGGAGCTTACATCATGTTACACGGTACAATTAAATCTTGGTTATTAAAACCCTAAAATGTCATCACGGATCACGCATATTAAGCAGTAGTCATTCAGCATGAAAGTCTGTCTCATTGCAAATTCAGTTTTAACATTAAATTCAAATAAAACTTAAGCACAAAAAACCGTAAGTCAGAAACAAGTGTCAAAGTTTATTCCTTTAGTCACATTTTTTCTGGAAATTAGTAACCAGTGTGATAGACGGGAAAATATCACTGTCATGTTGATAGTGTTGAGAAGAATGGGGATTCCTGAATGTTGTTTACAGTTGATAAAAATGACATTGTAATCCCAAACATCCCACACAATCCCAAACATCCCACACAATCCCAAACATCCCACACAATCCCAAACAAAAATATTAATTCAAATTCTTACTAATTAAATCTCGGTTATTAAAACAATGAAAATCTATCTCATTGCAACTTAAGCAAAATAAATCACGCTGACAGGAGACGACTGCACTTGAGACCGTTTGCTATACTATCGCCTCAAGACCATGCACTATTGCCTCGAGATCATGTCAATTCAGGAATTAGATAATGACAATTTCATTATAAAGGGGGCCAAAGACACTATTTTTTTCTCAAGTCCTAAATTTAGTGAAACACTTGCAGAATCATTCTGAGTTACATTCTAAATGAAAGTATATGGATTGTAGATATAGAATACATACAATTTTTGCAATATACAAACAACTTTTTAAAATAATTTGATAAGAAAATATCATTGTAGTGTACAACAAAGCCAAATGGTGAAAATATAATATCTGGATCAATTTCCACTGTTGTCCGTCCACATCTGTAATGTTAGCACCTCTATGGAATTTGGTCATCTGTATCATACAATACTATCATCTCATACTTTCAATGAATTTGGTATGGAAAACGCTTGTGTGGCTGATTCGGCACATAAAGTCAACCAAAATATTTAAAAATTAAATAAAAAATAAGGTTTTCAAAAACTGCTAACCTGACTCAATAGAATATCCGTCCACAATTAAAGTAACGTTAGCAACAACATTGTTCAAGCTATACTCTATTCTATAACAGTCAACATTTCATTGCAAGTCTGTATTTCCTACACAGCACTTTCACTAACTATGTAATTGACGAGTCCTGTGAAGTGCAATTGAATGTGAAAATTCATTTTGTTTTGTGCCCGTCCACTTATAACGTTAGCAACTGAGTAACGTTAGCAATACAACTGAGTACGATTTACGTAAATTTTGTTGCAAATATAGATTTTTCTTATGTTTACTTGGCAGAACTGACAAATTTAGCAGAGTTGGCAGGCCTCAATTTAAGGAGTGCTGATGGTAACCTATCAACAGGTTACCATGAAATCGACACTGGTAACCTATGGCAACCTATTGCAAAATTATTAACCTATTGTCATATTATCAGTCAAAATTATGGGGACCTGTAAATAGGTTACCACTATTTTTCATATGGCAACCTCCAGGCAACCCGAAAACAGGTTACCACCTTAAATTGAGGCCTGGTTGGTTGAGAATAGCAGTCTGCAGTGTTTATTTTTGCAGCTAAATCATCAGTTTATATGGTGTCTGTCTGAATGTAACATTAGCACTGCCATGTTTATGTTACACATTTCCGTCCACATGTGTAACTTTAGCAATGACTGACATATAGTGAAAATATTGCATTTGCATTATGAATTTGCCTGATAGTTCATGTACGTGTAGATAATAGAGCTTAGAAACAATCTATCTGATCTTCATCATGGTAAATTGTGGCATTATGTGAAAAATCTTCGGAATAGGCATGTCCGTCTGTCCACGAAGTCAGTCCAAATGTAATGTTAGCAACAGTAATATTCCGTTTTAATAACCTGTAGGTTGGTTAATAGGCATTCAGCATGCCCAGAATAAATTTTCTCTTGCTTTCTTTCCGAAATCATCTAGTTTGTGGTAAGCATCTTTTCCATAGCAAAAAATGAATTGTTTATGATGATGTTATGTTGCTATTACAGATTATCCGTCCACAACATCACGTTAGCAACCATGATAAATCAAACTTTTACTCGGAAAAACTATGCGCCATCTTCATAAAATGCTTTGAATAGTTTAAAAAAGTACTGTGAAAGCCCATAATTAATTTTCATTTTTTGTGTGGTAAAAACTTTACTCATACAAAAAAACTTTGGCAAACCTTGTGTCCGTCCTTACCCGTTCTTTGCATTAGCTGGGTTATTTTTACCTTGAAAACTAGCTACTATTTAGAATATCATGGACTGCTGTCAGTCTTTGCCATAAGGAAAATATGGGCGAGCTGCAAATCAGTCCCCTAAAGTGCTCTGGGCGAGCTGTTAGCTCTTCGGGAATCACTCTCCTGAAATCCAACAGGGAGAGCTATCGCTCTGCTTAGGTGAGTGAAACTATACATATGAGAAATAAAAGATGAAACCTGAAAGTTGAATTGCTCTGTTTTTATTCTCACTTTAAGGGAGAGAGAATTAGGGTTTAACGTCGCATTCAGCAATATTTCAGCTATATAGCGACGATATTCTCACTTTAAACAGCAATGTACAACATTTATGTGAACATGTTGCTACAAACCCGACACCTTATCTACAGTTCTGGCAAGTGTTCTCTACAAACAAACTGATCTCAGTATACACCATTAAACTGTCAGACTGATCAGTTTTCCACTGATCAGATTTCAACAGGTATCAAATGTCACCAAAATTCCAAAATGTTAACTTGAATTTTATTGAGAAAAAGATTGAACCCATGGACAACCTGAACATTGCCACACCACATAACTATCTCTGCCCACTGACATTCATTAATGAGGAGTTAATTTCCATAAATATCTTACTCGGTATGGAACATTCATTTTATTTGATGATGTATATTCCAATTTTCTAATAAGAAATAAATTGATAATTTGAAGAGCCCACATTTTCCTTTTGTTCATTCTGTAGTAAAGTAGATGAAGCAACATTGTCAGCCAGAAGGAAAAACATTTGAGTGAATGGAGTTAAAGAAATGTTGTTGTTGTTGCAAAATAAAATAAAGTAACACAGACTGATAAAACTTACTTCATCACGACTGTTTTATACGCTATTCATTTTTTTTTAATCATAAAACATTTTAGGAAATATATTCTGGCGAAATAAATTAAACATTTCAACTGCTTTTTCAAATCGCAAGTTTAGTCCATACTAAACCCTTACTAAACAGGAGTGGAGCTGTTTTCTCAATACTCGCGAAGACGTCAACCTCATGCTGTACCAGCTGGACGTGGTAAGGAGAATTCCATGGTAAACCACCAAACGACTTGCGAGATATTTACTTGGCTTATACGTTGTGTAAATTGACATTGTAATACATTCTGAGATATCACATATTAATTTATACATTAAACAGTAACAATAGCGCAAAATTTATAGCAAAATAGATCGTTTTTCGCCAGCATTCAACCTCAACAAACGCTATCAAAAGCGTGCCGCCATTTTAAACGGGAGACACCATCTGGTGGCATGACCTCGTTACCCCTGGTTACGTTGAACAACAAGACGTCTTGCTCTTCGCGGGACGTAAAAGTCTAAATAAATTCGGGATTACGACATGAGCCAGTGCAATTTCTATTCATTCATCAGTCAGAACAATGACACGAACATTTCGTTATTTTGGATAATAGTTTGGGCGAGCGAGAGATCGGTCGCCTGAGAAGGCTTGGGCGTGTGTGGGCGCGAGCGAGAGCTATCGCTCGCCTTTCCCGGCATTGACTGGCTGTAGTGTTCATTCAGTTGTATTAATAGACACATTCAGCTCCTGCTTAGAGTCGGAGCAGAAGGGGGGCAACAAAATCTATTCAAGATTTTCTCACAATGCACGCATTATCTAAACACTTAAGCGAGATCAGACTTTAAACCGTTATTGTGAAGGTAACACATTCAAAACATAAAATAGTCAGTGTTTATTTTTCAGTGTTGAGGGCCACGTTTTGGCCCCCATTATACTGAAATCTGTCTAATATCATGTGACTGAGTTAGTCATTCAGGATGAACAATTCTGGTACGAGGTATAATAAAATCATTTATTACACACATATGCCATAATCCAGATTGTTTTAATTAGGCCCCGTGGGGCTTCCAGGGATTGACCTGGGATGTCATTGTGCACACCGCAGGTCATGGTAAGAATAGACCTCAGCTCCTCAGACAGCTTGTCGTAAGAGGCGACTAACTGAGGCCCCCATGGGGTTCCCGAGTGTGAAAAGGAATATGACTCCACCCCTGTGGTTCCCGGGTGTGAAAAGGAATAGGACCCAACATCGTGATATGACTGAAATATAGTTGAAAGCGACGTTAAATCATATTCACTCACTCACTGTTTTAATTAGATATTTGAGGGCATCACTGTATGCTATATATACCTAAATACACAGATGGTTAATAGAATAATGAGGTACATGTAATCTCAGAGGCTCATTATTTTATTATGTGATGAAGAAATACCATTTTCCTAATAATGTACATGTAACAGTCAATTACTTGTACTCAGTAATTATTTTCTCTCGTTAGTATCTGGCTTTCAGTTCGATCCTATAGATGACCATAATATGAATATTGTGAAATTGCAGTTGCTCTGTTGCGTATCTGTTCGGCTTTCTGTGACTTTTGTACAGCTACATGTAATAATCCATTGTGTGGTATTAAATCCAGCTTATCTTTCTGTCAATCAATTGGTTAAAGAGGCGTAATACTGTATTGACCGATCCATTCGCTCGCTGACCTGTCTGTTCGTATGGTGCATCGCAGGAAGAAATTGACCATTGTAGGGCAACAGAATTGGACAGTAATTTGTCTGGGAGGAACATCTTCACCGCTCGAATTATCTTCAATTCCTGGCTGTGATATTCGTCAAACGGAGTTGAGTAATTATGTGATTACATGTATTTAGGGACGGAGATTTCTTCCCTCTTGGCCTCATTTTCTGTGGACAGATGGAACTCTCTAATAATGACTGGACACCATCTCAGTTGCCATGGTAATGAGGAAATGTTGAATGTCCGGCTAATCATTTCTCTTGTGGTTAACTTGAGAAAGCGGGGAGTTAACATGGTTTAGTGGGACCACATTAAGATGTTTATGGTGTTTTATGTATGAAGAGAGATGGCACTCCAGAGCCTAACAGTCAAGACTCATCATACGCACATCAGTATCTGTCTTGTGCCTGTGGTGACATAATTGTAAACAAGCCATGGCATTAGAAATGTAATAATGTCAGTAAAACAAAAGGAATTTGAAAACGAAGAGCATGCGATGCGTGTGACCCACTTGTGGGTCAAACTCACTCCTATAGGGGTTGACTTTGTTTAAGCCTTGGCTATGAATGCAATGAGCCAAGGTGAGGAATCCCTGGTCAAAGTGACCCCCACCCATGGGGTAACTTTGGTGCACCATAAAACAGGAACACAATCTGACAACTTCAGGATCAAAAACTATTACATTGGTCATAAATAACAGTCACAATATGGTGCACCTCTTTGAGCTTTTACCTGCGGAAAATAACTTTTTATTTGAGAAATACACACACCATAACATAAAAAATGGGCCAAAGTCACCCCGGTTTACTGTACTGTACGAGTATTTTGTAATATTGTTGTTCCACATGATAGGTATGGCCAACCCAATAAACCATCGCAAACATCATCGTTGTTGTTGTTGTTGCACTGACGCTAATGCGTTACCAATGAAGGTCCGTCAAGAGAGTTTCTGTCTCACATTACGAGCGTGTGGTTGGGTGGGTTCAGGTTTCTGTTGCTTCAATCCATTTTGCTGAGAAGCAACAGGAACTTGATAATGTGATGTCTAGCACTGTGATATCACTTGTCTTTATTGCACCATGTAAGCGTCCTGTCTGTGTCTTGTGTGCTGTCCTCAGTGTTTTATAGGGTGGGTGGAGGGTGTCTGGTTCCATGCTGCTTCAAAGATTTCTTCTTTGAACTAGCAGAAACACAACTGGGCTGGGTGGTGCTTAGTTGGTTCGTTGTGATATAGCTGAAATATTGTTGAAAGTGACGTTAATTCTATTCACTCGCTCACTCCACATCAAACATGGACAAACTAACCAATACATGTACTCATATCTTGCACAGCATGGTGATCTAAGTTAACTATATTGCCCCTGTAACACAATCGTGTAAATCGAAAAATAACCGGGTCGATTCCTTCTCACGGTGATTGTTCCATTGTTGTTGCAGATATAGTGGCATACTTGAGAGATGTTTATTGATCGAGGAACGCAGTTTGTTTCTGCTTGACTGACTTGTCAATTTTATAAACACCACCTCATGCTGGGGTTTCTCATCTTAACATAATTGAATGTCTTGTGGATATATATTATGACAGTTTGACTAAGAACCTTATAAATGGGATTCAGGCTGTGCACTTCTTTGACTGCTGAAATCAAAAATTAAGACACCAGTTTTGAGAGTCTAGCTATGATCCTCTATAAAATGTAGTAAAAATATAGCCATGATCTCTCGAGATACTGCGATAACTAGAATTTGACCTTGATAAAATGGGTCAAGGTCAATGAAATTGGAAGGGTTTCTAGTCGGTCATCAGTTGCATGTATGTAGTATGAATTTGGAGCACCAAGATGTCATCCTTGAAAAGATGTTACCAATACTAGAATTTGACCTTTATAAATAGCAGGCCTTCTGCTGCAGTCAGACCCATCACCAGATTATCAACTAATAGTGAATACTAGCTGTTCATGTGCCAGGGAGATAAAATACCAGTGAAAGACAAGAAAAACTGGATTTAAAATCCTCATAACAATATGATCTCACCATTCCATGGAGAAAATTGACATTCAGTTGCTGGATGACATGTATGACTTAGATTGGCGTGGGTGGAATGTTTGGACGGGGGAGGAGGGTAGGTGTTATTCAATTTACAGAATTTCTCTGCTTAGAACAACCAGAGATAACATGCATAACTGTTCAGCTACAGAGAAATTCAAGTTAGAACTATTGCAAATGAATTAGTAATTGTACCTGTAAGCATAAAATTCTGGTAATGAACCGCCTCTCCCTCCGTTCAATTTCCCATAAGCAGCAGCTTGTACAGTCCTGTTTGTTGACCTGCATTTCTGTTATCTGTACTTTCATTCAAGAAAAATGTTCTACATCTAATAGAGAATGTAATGAAATCATAAACAAGGTAACATGACCACTATTAAACTGGTGATTAAGTATACATTATTATGCTTAACATGTTATGGTCATGGCAGTAGCTTCACGAAATGGATGGCAGGAACTCCTATGCTTTGAACACTTACCAGATATAACATGCATGACTTTTCTGTTCAGTTAAAGTTATAAACATAGGAAATGAATTAATAATCTTACAAGCATAGGGATTCTGCTAATTATACCTACCCTGCCAATATCACCAAATATTTTCCCACCAATGAACAGCGTCTTATACAGCAAGCGTATAGTATAAACTAAGCGTGTCAACCGTCCATTACTTTACTGTCACAGTGATATCTTTAAAACCTGGTTCCCATGTGATAAGGCATAAACCGGGAGGTTATATCTAACCGCTGCAGATACTAAATACTCCACAAAATCATGCTAATAGGTATGGAATTTCCCCTCAGCAGAAATTGATTTCATACAATACCATATGGTTTAAATTCGTCCTCTGCCAGTAAGTTGCATCCTTAGATATGTAACACTCCACATGCTGTTGTCACTGTCATATACGAGGCAACACGGAGGAAGGCACAAGAAAAGTCCAGACCTGAGTTACATGTAAATAGAAGAACTTGAATGTTCAGTTTGTTCAACTTTTAGACACCATCTGTAGCGAGTGAATAGGTTTTAACGTCGCTTTCAACATTATTTCAGTCATATCACGATGATCAAGGTCATGGATTGGTACATGTACCAACATTTGTTATATTTTACCCATGGGACAAAGAGAAACCCATATCATTTTGAGGTCAAAGGTCAATGGTTATGTGGGCAAAAATCAGTAATTCATTGATAACTGTTATGTTTGGATGTATAAGTACGGTAGTTCAAAAATTGGATTGTGATGTGATGAAGAAGTCTTGTTTTTTCATGTAAGCTTGTTTAGCCTGACACTGTCATATACGAGGCAACACAGAGGAAGGCACAAGAAAAGTCCAGACAATGGAAGAGTGTCAGGCTAAACAAGCTTACATGAAAAAACAAGACTTCTTCATCACATCACAATCCAATTTTTGAACTACCGTACTTACATGTATACATGGCAGTGTGACTAACATCACAGGACCTACGAAGTACAGTAGGCATTAGGACTCGAACGCGAACTGAACTCTTGGAAATCCCCACCCCCAGTTGAAACCCTGCCTATATTAAGATGGGCACCGCCCAAGTCAGAATCGCCAGTGATTTTCATCAAAAATCACCAGAAATTTTCATCAAAAGTAGGTCAGCTCAGAACTTGTTGGTAACAGTCTCCTAATGCGCCTTCATTCCAAAATAAATAACGATCGCCGATTTAATTTTACAATTTTTTAATTAAAGGAAACAGATTGAATAATATAGGTTCAGTAGATTTCAAGCTTTACGTGTGAAAATACATTTACATCTCTTTAATGGTTTTCAGTGCCCTTGTCCAGGATCAAAACAACTTTTTGAATCACATTATTTTCCCAACAATACAAGACATTTTTATATATAGTACTATAGTAGAAAGGTAGCATTTATGTAGTTTACGGTAATTCAACTCAAGACCAACACCTTCTATGCACAAGATAATAATGATTCTATGTCATTCTCCTGAGCATAACCGGTACAAGGACGAATAAATAGCGTCTCTACATCACGTTGTTATCTAGATATATGAGACAACACATTTTGGGCATCGGCAATCTGATGAATGTACTATTCCGGTTTTCTTGTTTCACATTATATTCTATGGCGGTTGATCGGTGATTTTCTTCATTGATAAACGTTAAACCACCTCAGCTTCGTTGTGTGAATCGGAATTGCTGTGACATACCAACACACTCCGTGGCAGTGATTCTGTATCCCCTAATCAAGGAATCAAAATGGATCAAGATTTGAAATGACAAGAGAAATTTAGACATATTTTGTTTACACATGTAATTTTTGTTCAAATTATATCCAAGTGTGATATATAGTCAATATTCAAGAGGTACAAAAAACCCCCAAAGTATGTCCTCATATTTTCACATCCATGCCAAGAAATACTGCATTGAAAAGGGTCCATTTAGCCTACCCTGTTTTATCGCTCTAATCAGCAAATGGCGGGGTCATATTTCTGCTGTCAAAATTGTATTTCCCTCCAAAGTCTTAACCCTTGAATCCAAGTCGCACACTCTCTGTTTAATAGGGCCATGTTACTCCTTGGAACAAACACAGAGAGAGGCTCTATCCGAGCCTTGTGGTTTTTAACAGTGATTTATATCCAAGCCCACTGAGATAAGGCTGGTTTCTACTTGTGCTGCTTGTCACATCAAATTACAGTGGTCGGTGTCCTCTAGGGTAACCCTTCACACTGCATACAGTCTCAGATATACAGATTTTGCACAAGCACAATGAAGAAACACATAATAATTGCCCTCAGATATCTTGTTTATGCTGCAGGTGGTGGATAAAGCTAAATATGATCCAATATACTTTTAGTAGGTATTATTACATATGTTCTAGTATTCTTGTGTCTTTTGGTAGAGCTAAATCAAGAACATTTAACCCCCCCGTGTGTGTGTTTAAATATTTGGCTTCATCAGTGCATACATGTATGAGGGTGTCACAGGTGAATATAAGTCTTTAATAATTTCCTCATTGTTTTTTAATATTTCCTCCAAGTTCAGGTAGTACAAGTCTGTAGTTATTTCTAGGCAATGTAGAAATATTAATATACACATAAACAAATTGTTGAGTTGAACTCCCAAAACAACCATGTATACATGTGCATGTTTGATGTATTTTACTGATGTGTTTCAATGCTGTTTTTTATTGAAGTCAAATCACCCACTATTAATTCGCCCCCATCACAACCCTCCTGTATAGCAGATACTATAGTATTTTATTGCATGCCTGTCAACTACCCTGGAACATTTCCTAGCTTAGACATTAAACAGCCCGCTAAACATGCCATCAAATGTGATAAGGCTGGGAGTACAAGAATGTCCCGTGTATTTTCTGTGGACTGATGTGGCATACAGTGGAAATGACCGGGTATTTTTAGCAGCAGTGGGTAATTTGACCTGGATGTGGTCAATGATGAAGTGTTTGGATGTGAAATAGGATACACGTTAAAGGCTACAGTATACATTTATCTATAACAATATACTGAAGTGTTAATTATAAATCTAATTTTAATCAGAATTATTTCAGATCAGAACTTGCTGGTAACAATGCCCTAATGCACGTTGCCAAAAATCAAGGTTCTAATGTCAACGGTTCTCCTTATTTTGCCGACGAAAGGATTTGGATGGACTGACTGACTGCCTGACTGACTGACTCATTACCGGACAATTTGCGATCTGTACTTCGTAGGAACATCCAAACATAACAGTTATCAATGAATTACTGATTTTTGCCCACATAACCATTGACCTTTGACCTCAAAATGATATGGGTTTCTCTTTGTCCCATGGGTAAAATATAACAAATGTTGGTACATGTACCAATCCATGACCTTGATCATCGTGATATGACTGAAATAATGATGAAAGCGACGTTAAAACCTATTCACTCGCTACAGATGGTGTCTAAAAGTTGAACAAACTGAACATTCAAGTTCTTCTATTTACATGTAACTCAGGTTACCATAAGGTGAAATGGCTGCAGGAATCTCAGAGTTCCACATCAAGAGTTTCATCATCTTGGGTTTGATGAGCCAGCTACTGCTTTCTCCCTCATCTCTCTCTCAAAAATTATTTTATTTTAATTGAAAAATCATTTGCAACCTTGCAAAATCTTTGATTTAATTAAAATTTGATCCAAAAAGGACTGTTGTAATTTTCATTTAAAACAAACTCCCCACAAAGTTTGTAGAAATAGAATGTCATTGAATCAGTAAAGGATGGACAGAAATTGACCTTTCAAGGTCATTCTAGTATACAATGTAACAGTATCATCTTGAGAAATCATGGCTAGACTCACACGACCGTAAATATGCAACGAATGAATTTTTACGATTTTTTATGGATAATCATAGCTAGACTCATTTTTTAACTGATGTCTTAATTTTGAGTTTCTGCATTCCAAGATGTGCGCTGGCATATATTAAGGCTCTTGTTTTCTTTAAAAGAAAAATGTCATGCAAAATCGAGTTTTCAGATCTATGATATGGTGAGTAAATGACTTGAAGAGTTGATTGAAATTATATGTACTCTCTTTAAATGGAATGGAATTGATAAATGAAGTATTATTGATTCCTTGATCTTTGAGGAGCGGCAAGAATGGTACAGCAGTTATATATACACACCTTCCCCCCATACCACAATTAAAACTTCATGAAGGAACACGTTCATGTATTTGCAAATTGCAGGTCAACTCAGAGCACAGCGGATAAGATGGTGCCATCTTTGTAGTACATTTAGTGCTATTAATTTGTGCAATATGGCTTACAAATGAAGTTGACAACCAGGAGGATAACAGACTCAGCTTAGGGTAACAGAGGAGGTGCATGAGGGGGGGAGTATCACATGAGCTTATTGATTTCTTCCTTTAACATTCAGTCATTTCAAAGGATTTAAATTTGTCTGACCTACATGCAACCTGGGCATAAGGAGGTCTTCATAATTGGAGGGGTGAAAATGTGAAAAATTTACTATCCTGGGCAATCCGGGGGGGGGGGGGGTTTCGGTTGGGGGGGCATGAATGACTTTAAATGAAAGTTTGCTATTCGAAAACAGGTCAAACAAGATGTATCAGTGCAAAACCTGTGTTTACTTTACAGTTGATTTTATTATATCCACAAATGCTTGATGTTGAGAGTATCTTTCACTCCTGCAGCATTCATGTCCAAAAAGTGGAGGACCAGTGCCTCCCCCCTCCGCCCCTCTCTTCCTGCACCACTGACATGGGAGCTAGGTGACATGTATCACATGAGCTTATTGATTTCTTCCTTGAACATACAGTCACTCCAAAGGACTTAAATTTGTAATCTTTCAAATGTGACTAGGTGAGAAATTAACACATGTGCAGATTCCTAATCCACATAAATAGAATTACATATCCCTATGTTCTGGAGCCTCCTCTGTTACAGCATTCAGAGATCTGTTTGTGGCCATGTGCTGCAGTCTGTTGTTCTACATGTAACTCTCCATACTTGGGTGCTTTCGTCATCACCCAGTCAATGGAGAGTGTACTGGGCCGTCTCAGGCTGAGCATGGGCCCAGGGACAAATGATAGCAATCTTTAGGGAGACTCATAAGCCTTGGTTTATTGTGTACAGGGGTCTGGAGTGCAGTGCATAGGCAGAGAGGGACTGACAGAAATGAGAGAGATCCCTTCCTAAGCCAGGCCGTTCTATGTGTCTTTTGTACTGGGGGTTAAAACACATGTAGAGAGAAATGCTGTGAGCTAAGTTTCAAGATCTGATGAACATGTTAGTGCTTGGCCTAAGAGGGAGCCAAAGAGCACAGGGCTATTGTTGATGTCAGGGCTTTACCCAACATGCAGTCTGTTCTTCAGCTTGACCATGTCTTTTACAAGTAAGCGGTCCAGATTATTTGCATACATGTACATCTCTAGCTGTCCTGTCAGCAATTGGGAACATAACAATGTTGAACTGTACTCTCAACTGCCTTTTGCTGGTCTGATGTTTTCCGTCTTTCTCAGCTTTGTGTAGGAGATTTAACTGGGCCTGTACCTAGTCAACCCTCATTCCTGCTTGTCACAAAACTATTTGCTCTTCTGTTGACTGCCTTTAGCACACATGCTTTAAGGGAATGTACTGCCTGCCCAGATGTTTTTTCGGGACCATATTTTCTACTAAATCAGGACCCAGTTCGTCAAAATATTCTGGGGTTACAGTTTTGTACTGTGAAAAAAACAACTCAGTTTATCTCCTTTGTTTGGAACAAGAACGAGAAAGTTGGTCGTCTGATGTCTAAATTGCTATCCCAAACAACAACAGAAGAGATTGTATACCAGCAGACTTCTACCTGTATTCACTGTGGCTATTCTACCCACATATTACCACAGGACTCTTGTTTGACGGTTTTTGTGCAATGAGAGCATGGGTGATGACAACCATGGGCTGGAATTGAATTTTACCTGGTTACCATAGAAACAGAAGTATTGCACTTGGCCAAATAACATATAAGGCACCCATGCACTGCATGAGGTGCATGCGCTGTATCCTTTCATCTCAACAATTTACAGACATAATTATGGATTGAGAGTTGGTAATTTCACAGACGTGTACATGTAATGGAAGCTGCTGAATTGATCAGGTAAGGCATGATGCACTTGTTACAGTAGGATTTCTACTTCATTCATGCCACGTTAGACCATTTACACTACAATAGCTGTTGTATTTAGCCTGTATTATGTAGGGTGAACTACTCACTTTATTGACTGTGTTCAGTGAACCCCGGACTAATGGAGTTTCCCATGAGCATGTAGGCAAAGAGAGAAACATTTGTGATATACTATGTTCATGCGAACTTTAAGGCATTATATCACATGTCATTATATTATTCTTTTCTTTTATTGATTGATTGGTTTAGCTGACAAATTGATATTTGAATATATTGATATGCCAGCAACGATTTATAACTGCTCTGTTAAACTGATCATTAAATTGGGGGAGCCTGGATAGAGTTACAATTAGTTTGATGTACATGTAGATTAAAGAGTTGATTGACCAGTGTCTTTTTGCCAGGACTACACCTACAATTTAACCAGTGCAAAGTCAATATGACTACCTATATATGTGACCTGCTGTAGGTACAATCATGGAGCCTACTATGTACAATGTACATTAGACCCCAGATTTAGGAGTCTCAAATAGTGAAGTGATCAAAGTAATAGAAATTATATTCAGCATAAATTGTAGAGTAGTTGTGCCCAATGTAGATTATGATATGCATGCATGTACATGTATATTAACAATGAATCACTGTAGCCATGGTAACTGGCCTGTACATGTACAGTGAGATGTCTCCTTAAATTATCATCTATCTTGTGTCTATAATCTTCCATATTAATTAGCTGCCTGGTTCAAGTATATGGTGCCAAATATGTGTACCTCTGTGTCAGCCTTGAACATGCTGAGGTCGTCGGTCCATTCCTGAAGCTTACATGAATTATTCAACATACATGTAGATTCTTATTACTTCCAGCATGTTCATGTGAAATGGGGTGATTTATATTGTTTTTTTCAAGAGCTGTAATCATATTGGGGGAGATTGAGCCTAGCTGGCTGCAATATTGTGAGCTAACTTTGAGAATTGAGCTTGGAACAACATAGAAATTTAATTAGCAAGCACTCGTTGGCGATTGACAGACCTGGGTAGTTTCTTTCACCATGGAAACTCTCAAACTTTGTGTTAATTTTCTGCCATTGCCTCAAAATATGATTTCCTTGTCTGTTTGTACAAAATGAATTCCTATCGATTTCAAAGGCTGCATACAAGGCCACTCACCAAATGCACAATGCTCCGGCCATCAACATGCCCACTAATTTTGTCGAGGTGCTGCATTGTTTTGAATATCCACGGGAATTGGTCCATAGCAGGATCAGTGTGTGAAGGAAACAATTAAGTCTGCCTGGTTGTTTAATCAATAGTTTGATTGTGCAAAATCCAATATTTAGCTATTTACTGAACCACATAGAAGTTGCCTGTGTTTTGAGGTTGTTCCTGAAATTCAAGGAATAACTCTAATATTCTATGGCCATGATGAGATCTGTCCAGCATATTTCTGTACAGGCATGATCACTGTCCAAATAAGGTCAGTTCCATCCTCATTAATCCCCCAAGGCAACTCCAGGACATACCCCACCCGGGATAGGACCCAACGTTGTCATATGACTGACTGAAATATAGTTGAAAGCGACGTTAGATTATATTCACTCACTCACCCACAAGGCAACTCACTCTCTAAAAAAAACTGCAATTATGAATTGTAGAAAGAGTATATCTTGGATAATCAGATGCCAATACCTAAGGATTCTCGATGTTGAAACTTATCATGGTACTTGAAGAATATTGGACATACCGGATGTACATGTACCATTCTTACTATTCGGGTGAAATGGGCTAAGTGATATCACCATATACATGTAAGGCTTCAATTCAATTTGAAATTTCTGAAAGAATGACTCATTTAATATTGGTCCCATTGAATCAGTAGGCGGTGATCAGCCATGATGCACCGACTGAACTTTTTGAAATTGACCCAGGATAGTTTACACAGTTGGAGACAGAGTGATTGTGTATACCCAACCAATGTGGAATTGACACCTTAGACCACTCGGCTATCATGATACAGCTGGTTATAACGATGAATTCCTACTTATACCGGCCAAAACCGTTTCGGCCTGCACGGTATATACCCTTAACGACCGAAACCGGCCGCAATTGACCACCCAGGCCTTGCATTCTAGAAATAAGACGGGGCTGATCAATAGGCCCCGTCTTGCAGGGTCACGGGGCTGATTTTTGGCCATCGGGGCTGATTTCAAATTTCACCACATGACAATGTATTATTGGTCATATATCAACCAAACCTTTGTTTGGAAATAAATTTTATTTTGATGTCCAGTAGCCTACTCCTGTCCCATATACAATGCTCTACAAATTATTCTTGATTGTACAACATTCCCACCCACTTTAACATATTCTCCCAGGACATATCGCCGCCCCCCTTTTACCCTCATAACATATATTCCCCCATATTTTCATATATTCAAAAGATCTTATAAGTACCGGTATCACCAAAAAAAATAGAGGAATAAAAGAAAAACCCTCCATGTTGGCATTTTTATCTTTACTGGATCCAGCAAATCTTAATATTTCAACGACTTCTGCTGAAAACCAGTTATTGTAGCCTACTGATATTGTAGAAATAAGAATTGCCAATAATGTGTTTTGACTGCTGTTTTCAATTACCACTAAAACGAGTATCGTTTTAATTTATTAACTTGATATGCAAAACAATATATTCCAAGGATTTCCCCTCAGGAATGATAAAATTTCCCTGTAAAATTTCAAGGATTTTTAGTGAAAAATACAAAATTCCATTTGGAATTCCAGTGCCTTCCATAGGGGGAGTGCACATATTTTCTGGAAAAGCCAGAAGAAAAATATTGTCCGCTGGTGTTTTGTCCGCTGGTGTTTTGTCCACTGGGGTTCTGTCCGTATCCCATAAAATGAAATGGAAAATTAATTTGAACATCATGGAGATCTGTACCAGCGCCTATCTAATTCGAGCAATTTGAGAAACGAGACTGGATCGTACAACGATTTGAACACGCCATTTCTAAAAAAACGAAGAATTATTACTTGCTTGAATCTTTGGGGTTCATTGCAATGCATTCATAATAAAACAGTCGTGAAATTTGGGATTTTTTAGCGGAGAAATGTTACCGGCCGGTTATACTTTGACGGCGACTTGGACTGTGTCATCGCCGATTTCGCTGAAAACGAAACCACTTGCAAATTACCGTGTCCACGAAACACTGCTTCAACAAACGCCATTTCAAGCCATAAAATCAGTTGATTTCTTTCGAAGTTGATGGAGAATATGTTTAAAATTGTCCTGATAAACATGATCAGGTCGACTGAACCGTAATCACGTTGCTGATTTCTCGATTCCCTACCTAGAAGTAGGTGCTTTATTTGCTGAAAAGATCGTCAACCGGCCGCCATGCCATGCTCCTCTGCAGTCACGTCACACTTTACGGTATGCTGACAGTAGTCGCGCCGCTTTATGGTTGTTGTTGTTGTAAAACGCGGGAGCCTTCGTAGTGAATTTGCTGATAAAATTATTAGACTCGCACGATTTATTTAGACTCGGTCGGGTATTTAAACCGGAAAATAGACATATTTTCTTTCTTGGCCCAAGCACAAGTCGTCAAGACAGAAGCTAGACACAGTACTAGGATTAGATTTATTCCATGAAGATATGGGAATACACTCACTGGACTGATTTGACGGGGCCGATGAATAATCCCCGTGAAAAGTGCTCACGGGGCCGATCACGGGGCCGGGGCCGATCGGTCCCGTCAAAATGCAAGGCCTGACCACCATGTGAAATGTTCGTCAAGTGAGAGGTCGTCGGTAGCCCACAGCGTTGGACAAGGAAATAGTCGGCAATATACGTTCAAATTTTATTGTAAATCATGCAATAAACATATAACAAGATTACTTTATGTGGTGGAAAATGAGAAAATCGGCAAAGAATTTGCCGTTTTTGTTTTTACCATTTTCAATGCAATCGAAATCCCAGTTCCAGTGGTAGAATGTGGGAGATCTTGGTCTCATTTCAACTGCAATTACTTGTAGCTTTTATTGAATAACACCTGACGTATTAAGTATAATTCAAACAAATCACTTGAACCATATACACAGTTAAAAGGTATCAGGAAATTGACATAGGCATATGTTGGACTGGGTCTCAGGGGTGGGGAGAAAGCCAGGCCCATGCCCATATTGCATTTTCCTATGTTATAAGTGTATAATCGGCATGCAAGATAGACGACATAAAGGCAGTGCAGAAGTTGCTGATATATGTTGTACATTATTGCTTTAGACAGATCAGGCATGTCAGGGGAGTTAGGTCACAGTCAAAATAAACGGATCAGACTGAAAGCTGTGAAATATAACAGACTAGACCTTTCATTCGGAATTGAAAAAATTCTTTTCTATTAAATCCGAGCCATCTGGCTAATATGGTCAGGCTGTACATATAACAACAATATGGTCAGGCTGTACATATCACAACAATATGGTCAGGCTGTACGTATAACAACAATATGGTCAGGCTGTACGTATAACAACAATATGGTCAGGCTGTACGTATAACAACAATATGGTCAGGCTGTACGTATAACAACAACATGGTCAGGCTGTATGTATAACAACAATATGGTCAGGCTGTTTGTATAACAACAATATGGTCAGGCTGTCTGTATAACAACAATATGGTCAGGCTGTACGTATAACAACAATATGGTCCGGCTGTACGTATAACAACAATATTGTCAGGCTGTACGTATAACAACAATATGGTCAGGCTGTACGTATAACAACAATATGGTCAGGCTGTCTGTAAAACAACAATATGGTCAGTCTGTACGTATAACAACAATATGGTCAGGCTGTATGTATAACAACAATATGGTCAGGCTGTCTGTATAACAACAATATGGTCAGGCTGTATGTATAACAATAATATGGTCATGCTGTATGTATAACAACAATATGGTCAGGCTGTACGTATAACAACAATATGGTCGGGCTGTACGTATAACAACAATATTGTCAGGTTGTATGTATAACAACAATATGGTCAGGCTGTATGTATAACAACAATATGGTCAGGCTATCTGTATAACAACAATATGGTCAGGCTGTATGTATAACAACAATATGGTCAGGCTGTCTGTATAACTACAATATGGTCAGGCTGTATGTATAACAACAATATGGTCAAGCTGTACGTATAACAACAATATTTTCAGGCTGTACGTATAACAACAATATGGTCAGGCTGTACGTATAACAACAATATGGTCAGGCTGTACATATAACAACAATATGGTCAGGCTGTACGTATAACAATATGGTCAGGCTGTACGTATAACAACAATATGGTCAGGCTGTACGTATAACAACAACATGGTCAGGCTGTACGTATAACAACAATATGGTCAGGCTGTATGTATAACAACAATATGGTCAGGCTGTGCGTATAACAACAATATGGTCAGGCTGTACGTATAACAACAATATGGTCAGGCTGTCTGTAAAACAACAATATGGTCAGGCTGTACGTATAACAACAATATGGTCAGGCTGTCTGTAAAACAACGATATGGTCAGGCTGTACGTATAACAACAATATGGTCAGGCTGTACGTATAACAACAATATGGTCAGGCTGTACGTATAACAACAATATGGTCAGGCTGTCTGTAAAACAACAATATGGTCAGGCTGTACGTATAACAACAATATGGTCAGGCTGTCTGTAAAACAACAATATGGTCAGGCTGTCTGTATAACAACTGTCTGTCTATAACATCAGGCTGTAGTATAACAACATATGGTCAGGCTGTACGTATAACAACAATATCAGGCTGTACGTATAACAACAATATGGTCAGGCTGTACGTATAACAACAATATGGTCAGGCTGTACGTATAACAACAATATGGTCAGGCTGTACGTATAACAACAATATGGTCAGGCTGTACGTATAACAACAATATGGTCAGGCTGTCTGTATAACAACAATATGGTTAGGCTGTCTGTATAACAACATGGTCAGGCTGTCTGTATAACAACAATATGGTCAGGCTGTATGTATAACAACAATATGGTCAGGCTGCAGTGCTTCGGATTTAAGAAGCGCGAGAGCGAAAGCGCTCAATCGCGCGCCTGAATCCAAATTTAGAGGCTCTTTTTTTCGCGCTTCTTGAATTTATCGTATGGAATAATCTTTATTTACCTCTAATAACTTTCCATGAAAACGCAAGACGTTTCGATCACGAAAATCCGGAAGTGTGCGAGCTCTTCTGGCAAAGGAGTTAAACTTGGTTCGGATTTAACCGAGGACCGAAACGTCCTCGCTTATAATTGGTTAAATTTCTACAGCTGACCAATCACAGCGGCGGATACAGCTGTGTGTGCATGTGTCGACGGACATATTGTTGTTGGCGCGCTCGTCTGATTTTGGGATTTGTTTGATCGATTGTCGCCGCGAATAAGCGAAATGGCTACAAATCTTCCACCAACAGTTTGACTAGAAACATTTAAAAGGCGGAACACTGGTGGTGTTCTATCGTATATGGCCGAAAACGGCATGGTAACGTAACAGAAGTTTGGCGCAAACTGCGCAAAACATTGACAAAATCCTCAAAGATCGCAGAATCCGAGGAAAGGCACAGAAAGAAATAAAGGGATAACAATGAAACACACCACGGGTAACTGGTTTCGCTTACGTTTATTATCAACATTTCATACATGATTGTCAGATAATATTGATGTCGCATTTCATAATGTTAAGAAGTTTGAAAATAATACTAATACTTTTCTTGCAAGAAGAATCATAAAATGGGAATTAGGAATTTAGGCCTACTAGTTGCATCCCCATTCTCGTAAATAGCTCTTCTAAAAGTTTTTAGAAGGTTTTTTTTAGAGGAGTGATCGCTCTTCTTGACAAAACTAGAAGAGCGATTTTCAGCTCTTCTGGATTTTTCAAATCCGAAGCACTGGGCTGTACGTATAACAACAATATGGTCAGGCTGTACGTATAACAACAATATGGTCAGGCTGTACGTATAACAACAATATGGTCAGGCTGTACGTATAACAACAATATGGTCAGGCTGTCTGTAAAACAACAATATGGTCAGGCTGTATGTATAACAACAATATGGTCAGGCTGTCTGTAAAACAACAATATGGTCAGGCTGTCTATAACAACAATATGATCAGGCTGTACGTATAACAACAATATGATCAGGCTGTACGTATAACAACAATATGGTCAGGCTGTACGTATAACAACAATATGGTCAGGCTGTACGTATAACAACAATATGGTCAGGCTGTACGTATAACAACAATATGGTCAGGCTGTCTGTATAACAACAATATGGTCAGGCTGTCTGTATAACAACAATATGGTCAGGCTGTACGTATAACAACAATATGGTCAGGCTGTACGTATAACAACAATATGGTCAGGCTGTACGTATAACAACAATATGGTCAGGCTGTCTGTATAACAACAATATGGTCAGGCTGTACGTATAACGACAATATGGTCGGGCTGTATGTATAACAACAATATGGTCAGGCTGTACGTATAACAACAATATGGTCAGGCTGTACGTATAACAACAATATGGTCAGGCTGTACGTATAACAACAATATGGTCAGGCTGTACGTATAACAACAATATGGTCAGGCTGTACGTATAACAACAATATGGTCAGGCTGTACGTATAACAACAATATGGTCAGGCTGTCTGTATAACAACAATATGGTCAGGCTGTCTGTATAACAACAATATGGTCAGGCTGTCTGTATAACAGCAATATGGTCAGGCTGTACGTATAACAACAATATGGTCAGGCTGGCTGTACGTATAACAACAATATGGTCAGGCTGTACGTATAACAACAATATGGTCAGGCTGTACGTATAACAACAATATGGTCAGGCTGTACGTATAACAACAATATGGTCACGTATAACAACAATATGGTCAGGCTGTCTGTATAACAACAATATGGTCAGGCTGTCTGTATAACAACAATATGGTCAGGCTGTCTGTATAACAGCAATATGGTCAGGCTGTACGTATAACAACAATATGGTCCGGCTGTACGTATAACAACAATATGGTCAGGCTGTACGTATAACAACAATATGGTCAGGCTGTACGTATAACAACAATATGGTCAGGCTGTACGTATAACAACAATATGGGCAGGCTGTCTGTATAACAACAATATGGTCAGGCTGTACGTATAACAACAATATGGTCAGGCTGTACGTATAACAACAATATTGTCAGGCTGTATGTATAACAACAAAATGGTCAGGCTGTATGTATAACAACAATATGGTCAGGCTGTATGTATAACAACAATATGGTCAGGCTGTCTGTATAACAACAATATGGTCAGGCTGTATGTATAACAATAATATGGTCATGCTGTACGTATAACAACAATATTGTCAGGCTGTATGTATAACAACAATATGGTCAGGCTGTATGTATAACAACAATATGGGCAGGCTGTCCGTATAACAACAAAATGGTCAGGCTGTCTGTATAACTACAATATGGTCAGGCTGTATGTATAACAACAATATGGTCAGGCTGTATGTATAACAACAATCTGGTCAGGCTGTATGTATAACAACAATATGGTCAGGCTGTATGTATAACAACAATATGGACGGGCTGTACGTATATAACAACAATATGGTCAGGCTGTATGTATAACAACAATATGGACAGGCTGTATGTATAACAACGAGCATCAGCTCCCGCATTCAGTAAATATATTTACCTTAAAGCTAGCTTTTCTACCAAGGGACTGATATTTGGAACTCGTATGAAATGAGTTTTGAAACAGAAAGAATAAATTAGTCGTCCGAGGGATTCGAACTCATGACTCTGGCTTATAGCGCCGATGCTCTATCGACTGAGGGATGACGGCCCATAGTGGATTGTCCCTGTGATGACCAACCTCCTCTCTCGGTGTTACAATGTGCGCAACTGGCTTCATAATGAAGAAATGATATTTGGTAACATTGGAAAACGCCATACCAAATATCATTTCTTCGTTATAAAGCCAGTTGCGCACATTGCAACACAGAGAGTGGAGGTTGGTCATCACAGCGACAATCCACATATCATTTCTTCATTGGAACTCATGTAAATTACCATAAAATGAATAGAAATATGTATTGATGTCTGTCCATCCATTCATCCATCTATCTTTCTGTTTTTGTAACTCGATAATTAACCCCACAAATGTAGAGCTATAATTCAAGACAGATTTCATTATAAAGGGGGCCAAAGACACTATTTTTTTCTCAAGCCCTAAATTTAGAGAAACACTTGCAGAATCGTTCTGAGTTTCATTCTAAATGAAAGTATATGTATTGTAGATATAGTATGTATGTTTGCAATATACAAACAACTTTTCAAAATAATTTGATAAGAAAATATCGAATTGCTGTGTTGTAGGACAGACGAAAATCCCACTCCTCTTGGGAGACCAAATTGCAATGCCATAGAATATATTATATCTGTATTGTTTTCAGCATTTAAATGTTCCAAAATATTGATATGGGGTGGAATTGTGATACAAAGTTGAACTGCAATCATTTTAGTGTACAACAAAGCCAAATGGAGAAATTATAATATCTTGATCAATTTCCACTGTTGTCCGTCCACATCTGTAATGTTAGTACCTCTATGGAATTTGGTCATCTGTATCATACAATACTATCATCTCATACTTTTGATGAATTTGGTACAGAAAATGCTTATGTGTGGCTGATTCAGTACATAAAATCAACCAAAATATTTAAAAAGTAAATAAAAAATAAGGTTTTCAAAAACTGCTAACGTGACTCAATAAAATGTCCGTCCACAATTACATGTAAAGTCACGTTAGCAACAAGATTGTTCAAGCTATACTCTATTCTATAACAGTTAGTCAAAATCTCATTGTAAGTCTGTATTTTCTACACAGCACTTCCACTAACAATGTAATTGATGAGTCATGTGAAGTGCAATTGAATGTGAAAATTCAATTTGTTTTGTGTCCGTCCACTTATGTAATGTTAGCAACAGAGTAACATTAGCAATACAACTAAGTAGGATTTATGTAAGTTTTGTTGCAAATACAGGTCTTATGTTTGCTTGGCAGAACTGACAAAGTGAGCAGAGTTGGTTCATAATAGCAGTCTGCAGTATTTATTTTTGCAGCTAAATCATTAGTTTAGGCCATTCAAAATATTATTTACGTTTACCGTAACCCGACCGACCCAAGAAAAACGTAGCTGCGCAAAAAAAAATTGTCCGGCATATTTTTTTTTCCTTTTCGCAAATCTGTGAAAATGTCTGTTTCAAGGGGAATAACTCCTCGCGCATCCCATAAGGGGAGTTTACTCTGTCGAGGGGTAGAATTTCGACACGAAGACTTGCCTAAAATGGAACTTGCGGTTCGCGCAATAAAAGCTTAGCCTAATTATCAGTGTGGTGTTCATTCAGAGAGATTTATTCGACATTGCACGAAAATTCGAGTCAAATAGCTGACCTGTAATCAGAAAACTCCGAGATATCTTTTCGTCTTGCTGCAAAACGGACATGTTTTGATAACGTAACGCGCAAACTACACCTCGGAAACCTTTGCTTGTTTATTTTTTGGAAGCCTTGAATCCTCTCTGTAACGGTTCCCGACTGGCGCCAGATGGCGCGAGTGGCGCGAGTGTGAATGCGAACACGTGGTCGTCAAAGGGGAAGTACACGAGCGTGAAAATGAAAACCTGAGACGTTTGGAGTTTATTTAGCAGATAATTTTGATTCGGATTCATTCATAATTAGAATGACAAACAATTTTCCCTGAATTAAGCGGTAAGAAATTTATGAAAATAGAAATGGATCGTTTCTTCAGATATTGCCTGCATGAGACCTGTCATGAACAACAGCAGCAACGTGGTCGACCCTTTACGTTGAAAACAGGCATTTCTTTAGAAGTCAGTTTATTTGAAGTCAAGATTTTAAATTTAACTGTATTGTGGCTTTTGAATTTTTGTTGGTAATTTAGATCTTTCACTGTAAAAAACATCGCGGTATGAAATGAAAAATATGTGAGACAAAAATATCAGGAATTTCCTTATTTTTTAATGTTTTTGCATATCTGTTATAAATCCATGGCAAACTGTCAGGCCTTCTCTTTATAAGGCTCATTAATAATAATTGTTTGTTTTATGTTAACATCAGCTGCTTGACAGGAAATGGGGCAGGTGGTCAGATTTTATTTATATCTTTTGTCTTGCAATGCAGACAGTCACAATGACAGTCCCAAATTATTTGTTTTTCATATACAATACAAAGATACAAAAAAAATAAGATCCAGAGTATATACATGTATACTTACCACATAGAAAAAATGTTAGGTTGAATACCGCTCATCAATGGAGATAACCAACCACCAACAACTAAGGCAAAAAAAAAAAAAAAAGGCAAAAAAAAAAAAAATACCTACCTACCTACCTACCCACCTTTTTCAAATTGCGTTACAGTAAACACATTTTTTTTTTAGAATGGCCTTATAAGGTGTCTGTCTGAATGTAACATCAGCACTGCCATGTTTATTGCTAACGTGACACATGTCTGTCCACATGTGTCACATTAGCAATGGCTGACACATGTATGGTAAAAATATTGCATTGGCGTTATCAATTTGCCTGATAGTTCATGTTCATGTAGATAACAGAGCTTAGAAACCATATATCTGATCTTCATAATGGTAAATTCTGGCATTTTGTGAAAATTCCCCGAAATAGGCATGTCCGTCTGTCCATAAAGTCCGTCCAAATGTAATGTTAGCAACAGTAATATTCGATTTTTGTTAACCTGTAGGTTGGTTAACAGGCATTCCAAATGCTCAAAAGAAATTTCCTCCTGATTTCTTTCTGAAATCAGATAGTTTGCGGCAAGCATCTTTTCCATAGCAAAAAAAGAAATGTTTCTGACGATGTAATGTTGCTAACGTTACTGTTAAAGTGTTTGTCCGTCCATAGCGTCACGTTAGCAACCACGTTAAATCAAACTTTTACTCAGAAAAACTATGCGCCATCTGCATGAAATGCTTTGAATAGTTTCAAAAAGTATTGTGGAAGATAAGAATTAATTTTCAGTTGTGTGTGGTCAAAACATCACTTACACAGAAAGCCTTTGGCAAACCTTGTGTCCGTCCTATACCCGTTCTTTGCATTTGCTGGGTATTTTTTGCATTGGAAACTAGCTTTCCCACTATTCCGGATGATCACGGACTGCTGGAGTGTTCATTCAATTATACTACATTGCATTAAGAGAAACATTTAGCTCCTGCTTAGAGTCAGAGCAGCAGGACACAGTTTCTCTGCAGATCACTGTAGAGAAACATCAGATAAAAGGGGGGCAACAAAATCTATTCTAGATTTTCTCACAACCGACCAATTATCTTAAAACTTTCACAAAATCAGACTTCAAACCATCATTGTCAAGGTAACACATGCAAAACATAAAATAGTCAGTGTTTATTTTTCAGTGTTGAAGGCCACGTTTTGGCCCCCATTATAATGAAATCTGTCTCAAATTGACTTGAGTGTGACATAGATCTATTCTGGACCAGGGGTTGTTCCACATTTTGTTTTCCTATTTTATAAGTGTATAATCGACATGCACGATAGACCACATAAAATCAGCATGGAACCTGGTGGTATGTTTCAGACGCTGAATATAGTACACCAACTACAAGCATACATCCAGTGTATTGCTGTTGCCCAAAATGTGTAGGACAGATAGAGTGAATGTGAAGTTATTATTGATCAGTAATTGTTTATCAGTGGTAACCGTTATAACATACTATTCTGTTCGGGGCATTCAGAAGGACGGTGTACAGTCAATTGCCCTTCTGGACATTTGCCCTTCGGACAGTTACCCTTCGGATATTTGCCCTTCTGACCATTTGCCCTTCATGTCAATTTGCCCTTCCACCCATTTGCCCACACTACACACGGTATATGGGAAACTGATTTAGTAAACTTCTGACGAATATGTTCAAGTTCTTAATGTTTATTTCACAAAGGAAAGATATCAAACTTCAAAAGAAAAAAGGAAATTAAAGCACTAAAACACATACATCTGATAGCATCTGACGATTATATTTAAGTTCGGTCTTAATGTTTATTTTATCCACAGCAACATGTTCATTTTTTCTAAGAGTAAAATCAACGTTTATGTTAAGCTTCCATAGTCTACAGTAGACAGAAAACCAGTGATGTGTTAATCAGGATTATCTGTGAGTGACCCAAGACTGGGGAGTGATGGGTGATCAGTGAGGGGATAATCTGGATTATCTCTGACTATTTATATTCTTCTTCTGCTTAGTGGCATTCAAAGACCAATTATAAATTTTTAATGAAAGAAAAAAATGTTTATTGTTTATAAATTTTTTTCCTACGAAGTAGGCTACAGATCGCAAATTGTCCGGTAATGAGTGAGTGAGTCAGTCCATCCGAATCCTTTCGTCGGCAAAATAAGGAGAACCGTTGACATTAGAACCTTGATTTTTGGCATGAACGTGCATTAGGGCATTGTTACCAGCAAGTTCTGATCTGAAATAATTCTGATTAAAATTAGATTTATAATTAACACTTCAGTATATTGTTATAAATGCATACCATCCATGTGGCCTTTAACAGTATCATGTTCCTTTTATGACCATGAAGCCATGGGACCTCCTTATCAGTGGATTTAAAAGTCATTAAGGCTTGTCCTTGGAACAAACACAGAGAGAGGCTCCATCCCAGCCTTGTGGTTTTTAACAGTGATTTATATCCAAGCCCACTGAGATAAGGCCGGTTTCTACTCTGCTGCTTGTCACATCAAGTTACAGTGGTCGGTGTCCTGTATAGCAGATATAGTATATTATTGCATGCCTGTCCACTACCCTGGAACATTTCCTAGCTTAGACATTAAACAGCCCCATAAACTTGCCATCAAATGGGATAAGGCTGGGAGTACAAGAATGTGCGGTGTATTTTCTGTGGACTGTGTAGGCTGTACAGTCTGAATGAAGACAGCCTAGCAGAATTAGTTAAAGCTAGGTGGTTTAACGTTTATCAATGAAGAAAATCATCGATCAACCGCCATAGAATATAATGTGAAACAAGAAAACCGGAATAGTACATTCATCAGATTGCCAATGCCCAAAATGTGTTGTCTCATATATCTAGATAACAACGTGATGTAGAGACGTTATTTATTCGTCTTTGTACCGGTTATGCTCAGGAGAATGACATAGAATCATTATTATCTTGTGCATAGAAGGTGTTGGTCTTGAGTTGAATTACCGTAAACTACATAAATGCTACCTTTCTACTATAGTACTATATATAAAAATTTGTTGTATTGTTGGGAAAATAATGTGATTCAAAAAGTTGTTTTGATCCTGTACAAGGGCACTGAAAACCATTAAAGAGATGTAAATGTATTTTCACACGTAAAGCTTGAAATCTACTGAACCTATATTATTCAATCTGTTTCCTTTAATTAAAAAATTGTAAAATTAAATCGGCGAGTGTTATTTATTTTGGAATAAAGGCGCATTAGGAGACTGTTACCAACAAGTTCTGAGCTGACCAACTTTTGATGAAAAGATTCTGACTTGGACGGTGCCCGTCTTAATATAGGCAGGATTTCAACTGGGGGTGGGGATTTCCAAGAGTTCAGTTCGCGTTCGAGTCCTAATGCCTACTGTACTTCGTAGGTCCTGTGACGTTAGTCACACTGCCATGTGTTTATAGGCATTTTATATTTCATTTTACTTTCAGAAAAAAATGAACATGTTGCTGTGGATAAAATAAACATTAATACCCAACTTAAATATAATCGTCAGATGCTACCAGATGTATGTTTTTTAGTGCTTTAATTTCTTTTTTTCTTTTGAAGTTTGATATCTTTTCTTTGTGAAATAAACATTAAGAACTTGAACATATTCGTCAGAAGTTTACTAAATCAGTTTCCCATATACCATGTGTAGTGTGGGCAAATGGGTGGAAGGGCAAAGGGACCTGAAGGGCAAATGGTCAGAAGGGCAAACATCCGAAGGGCAAATGTCCGAAGGGCAAATGACTTGAAGGGCAAATGACCTAGATCCCACAAGGACAGATTGAGTGAACATGAAGTTATTTTTGACCAGTAATTGTTTATCAGTGATGTGGTGAATGAGACCAAAAATCACTCAATGACTTGATAGATGCACTGACGTTGAACAAACAATGGAGCTGTCCTCATGATCCCACTGATTTCCATGTATGATGTTTGTATTGATTGATTATTGATCACTAGACACTATAGTCCAAGGGATTGCAACCGTTCTCCTTACTCCACGTCTACTTAACTAGTCTACACAAACTACCAGGAAATAGCAAGTGTCGGGTCGACGGTGGCGGAAATATATCAAAGACATAAAAAGGCATGTACTTCATGGTTTAGACATGACAGACAATTTGGAAGGCAGTACATATACCTAGGCTATGTGAAACTGAATAGGTTAGCTATACATGTGACTGACATTCTGTTTGATCAGAAAATGTATCCGTTAAGGATTGGTGTTCAACTCCAATTAGCCAAGGCTATTGGTATAAAGAGGTGACAATGTGGATGGAGGGTACTGATGGGAATATTGACCATCTAGGTCATAAGTGACCTTGTATGGATCCAGGTTTAATGCTGTGTAACCTATGGTTCATGTTGCTGACTTGAAAATACAAAGGTTGGAAAACATTTTAATGCAAGGATACTATCAGTTATGATGTTTGTTTGAGGGGGCATACAAACTATTTACATGGTCAGTGTGGGGAATTCTTATCGGTCGAGCCGTCAGACCGATAAGAATTCCCCACACTGACCATGTAAATAGTTCGTATGCCCCCTCAAACAAACATCATAACGATTTTATTATGCCGAAGAGCCTTTGTTTAAGCCGAAAACGCGACGACAACAACGATTAAATGCTGTTTGTTTTCGTCAGACAACTTCAACTGATTCACATTTCCTGACCTAATACGAAAGAGTCGCGCATGCCCACAACGTCTTTGGGTTGAAAGCAAACGCGGAGTCGCAACGTCACAAAGCCATTGATAAGACGTAGCTCTTCGTTTTGTGACGTGTCGGCCTTGTGAAGTTGCATTGAAGGACAGGCTACGCCAATTCCACCTTCCACTATGGTAACGTTAACACGTGATTGTTCGTATTAGGTGTGTGGCTGCCCTAATACGAACTATTTATGGGATGGCAATTGACCAATCGGCTATCAAACAAGCTACTCTGAGGCGTAATAAATGTATTTAGCACATCTATACTATTAAAGGAGATCTGTTACTCGCCTGAACATGTTTTTGTCTCTACATCTCCACCTCTTTGATTTCTTTGTAAATTGATTTTTTTCTGGAATAATCCATTTTATGTCGACTTTTGAGAGGATTTTTTGTTTCACGCTAACCAACTATAGGGCACCACCATTGGATACGTCTGAGTTGAGGTAAAATTACTTCAGAGTTGCGTGAGAATGACGTCCGAATTGAGAGGAAGCAACGTTAGCGTTGTTGTGAAGAACTTGTGACACTTCCAATGACGTTGCCTCTCTTACATCGCATGGAACAAGAACGTCGCAGCCCATGAAGCCTGTCTTTTGTATACAAACATGATGGTTCCCTACAGCCACTCTTGCATGGTAAAGTAAATACATGATCCCAAATTATCACATCAAATGGATTATTACTGTGAAACACCCTATTTCACAGAGCATATATACAGAGCAAACACCCTATTTCACAGAGCATAGCAAACACCCTATTTCACAGAGCATATACACAGCAAACACCCTATTTCACAGAGCATAGATACAGAGCAAATTTCTCAATTCAAATGTCGTTGAGGAGACTTCTCCTTTAAGACCGTAATTTATGTCTGTCCGTCTGTCTGTGTTTTTATAACTCAACAACCATACAAATTGTTTAAATATATTAGACTGTCCCCAATGCCCAGGATGAATCAATAATACATAATCAGTTCAAAACTTGACAATACTGATATAACAGGCAACTGTTCCTCAAAAATGCTTTCCCCGCATTCTTCTCACTTTCTCTATTCCCGTGGCGCATTCGCCATCTCACCTCATGATGTGGGCCAGGTCCAAATGACACAACAGTCACTTAGCATTATAGTAGGGGGTTAGAAGCATTCAATGGCCTACATGTAGCATATGTCGGTATGTCATGAATCAAATTATATCAGATGAACAAATTCTTAGTTAAAGTGTAAATAAATAACAATAAAAGCAATTATAACATCCACTGCACAAAGACACAATTGACCCAAATGCTTACAATTGCTTTTAATCCACAATAATATTTGATCATTTCCAAACGACATATGAATTACCAGGTATATTATCAGAGTCAAGTTACATCTACCTAGTATAATCCGTGGCGTGTCCTCCTCCTCCTCCTCCTACTCCGCTTTACTCACTTCACAGCGGGTCGCATAGGTGTGGCGCAGGATAGGGTGGGGTGAGAGACCTGGGGTTTTCACTACCTGAGATTCCATGGGCCAGACTTGCACCCTACAGTAGAATGGGTTGACTGCGCATGCGCGATGAGTAGTGCGCGATGAGTAGTATAGAAAGGGCACGCGATCTCCCTAGTATCAATAATATGTGTATCTTATCTCAAGACTAACATGTAAATACACACCTCTCATGGTCTAAACCCCCAAGCGATGAATGTCTGGATGATATTATCTGGCATCTCTCAGTGAAGGAAAATGCATGACCTACCGGTACTAACCTAATTAAATCAGCCATTGTCCTATCTTGTTTGCAAGTGTTTATTAAAGTGTTTATTATTCCGCACAGGACCTCAGCCACGGAATATAGAATTTCTGTCTCTCCGTGTGGGGGTGTGTCACGATTTCTTGTTACTACCTCAACATCAATATCATCAATTCAATTCACTCCCGATTTTCATTGCAGTTATATTGGGAAATTAGCTCTCATACTCTTGATATTGAGGTCAGTACATCAAAGCTCAAGATCACAGCACCTCGAAACTGAATGTAAAATTATCCTTTCTATATCTTGAGTTCTGACTCGGCAAACATCTCAAAACTTTATGTATGTTATCCATGTGATCTTACAGCAACCTATTTATTGTTTAGTTTATAGCAGGATATCTGTGGAACAATTAAGTCTGATTTCTTCAAAATTTTACAAAAAACAATTGGACAAATAGCCATCCCAAAATTGAATTGGACATTGTCTGTTATACATCTTAAACTTTGTCAAACAACAAACTTCTTAAACTTGATTTCAGATTTTTTTTTATGTTTAGCTCAAAGGTCAAGGTGATGACCAGGTAGTTAAACTGCACAGCTGTGTAGCACATTTGGTGCTGACCACACTCATCCCAGTTAAAGGAATAGTAAACCCTTGAAGACAGTATGTTGTAAATGAAAGTATTTTTCATTTATTTTTCCATTTTTTTTTAAACCAATAAAACACATTTAATGCATGTGTTTGTATGGTGGTCTGTTGCAGCCATTCTATTTTTCTAGTCTCTCGATTATTGCAGATACCTCCAAAACACTCGTTATGCTGGCTTAATAGGGAATTAGACATCAATAGGAAAGTATTTTAAAGGTTTAACATGGAACATTATATTGATTACATAATTGGACCTAGATTATGCAACTGGACCAAAAACATTTGTTTGCCATTTCACCAACATTAGTCTGTACGCAATTTCTTTAACTGTTACGCTGCGGCGAGCCGTTCATACGGCTCTCGTCTTTCTATACGAAAAATGCGACGAGCCGCAATAGTGGCTTGCCTTTGCTTCTGTCAATGCGAGTACAGCGAGGTACCTTTCTGGAATCGCTTTTTTCAAATTTGCCAAGCATGAAACTCGATAAAAACCATACATATATTGTTAGCTAAGACTGATTTGATTTCTTGGATGTAAACTTGATATTCTGTCTCAGAATAACGAAGTCGGGAGGAAGAAATAAAATTGAAAAATAGAAAAACACCACGGAGATTTCCATAAAACGTTGTCGAGAAGCCACCCAGAAAATATAAAATACTCACAGAAAACCCCTTCAAAATATATGATTCTTTGGTATAGTTGAAGTACAGAAGCTCAGTTTATATTTCCAAAGTGTGGGTTTCGATGAAATCCGCTAAACAAACTTTATTTTCAAATTTCTGTCGAGCTTCTGCGCCACGTAATTTCGTCGCAAGGAGATAAAATGGCGTCTCCCTCAGATCAGCTTGACCCAGTTCACCCCCAGTTCAAGGGCTCTGGCCAATGAGCGCTTCGATGTAGGTCACGATGTAGGTCACGTTACCACGCTTGTCCAATCAAGGTTACCGACATAGGATCGGCTGTTAGCGTTACTAGAGAAACGGGAAAACACCCCCTTGCAGTTTTGCGATGTTATCGTCTGTTTGATTGGCCATCGGTCGAAATCACGCCTTCAATCAGAAACTACAAGGAATTCCCTTTCCAATGAGACGTCATACGCCCGAAATGGCGGACGAAAACTCGGAAAAGACCAGGGAGAAAGGCAGCTGAAAAACCAAGATTTTCCGCTGTAATTCCTCATAATTCGCCATTTTCAACCGCAATTCTACCAAAATACTGTAGTCTCTTCAAATAAATTTTATTTACGCTGACAACATCGTCGATTTTGCTATAAAAGGCGGTCGAATAGCATTGACTAAACAAGTTGGGATACATTGATATGTTAGGCCAGTCACCAGCAAACGAAATTAAATAATATTTTCGTTCATGAAATCCGGATTTAAAAAAAAAAAATCAGCATTTCTCCTCGTACATCATACAAAAGAATTTAGCAGCATAACAGTTAAGAAGCCCATGGTGTGCAAGGAGGTCTTCTAATACAACCTGCCCACAGGTAAAATATATAGCAAAAATGTAAAATTCCTGTTATCGCGATTTCTCAGGAACTACTCCATGGATCTTTCTCAAATTTAGTACACAGGATCCCCTTGGATCCTAGTTGTGCAAGATACCTTTTTCGGTCAGATTCGAAAATCCAATATGGCCACCAGGCGGCCATCTTTGATTTCCTCATGAAACTTTATCGGAATTTCTGAGGAAGTAGTGCATGGATCTTTCTCAAATTTGGTACACTGGTTCCCCTTGTGGTCCAGTTTTGCTAGATACCTTTTTTTGGTCTGACTCAAAAATCCAATATGGCCGCCATCTTGAATTTTCCCTTGAAACATTGTTATCGTGAATTCTCAGGAACTACTTCATGGATCTTTCTGAAATTTGGTACGCAGGTCCCACATGGGGCCTAGTTGTGCAAGATACCTTTTTTGGTCCGATTTGAAAATCCAAGTTACGCTTCAAATTAATATGGTATTCCCGAGTTGTGACGTTGCATCGATCACAAGAGTCAACGGATCAAATGGTGGGGCATATTCTATATATTGACTATAGAGAATATCCATACCTTCACCTTCTATATCAAGGAATTCAAATGATTCTGAATTAAAATGTATTTCTTCAAATTTTAAATCAGTTTACTTTAGTCTGTGCCGTTGCAAGTGTTTCATCTGCCGATGGGTCGGCTACGTGAAGGGACATCACTCTTGTGACACAACGTCACATCACGACAACTGTAGACGATCGATCCGAGGGAGATAATCAGGATTCAGACACTTTCAACATTACTGCATGGACCGGATCCCTTCAATATTATGTTTTGTATCATCTTACTATTTTCGAGCATGGTATCTTAAAAGAGATATCTCAAATTAACCCAGTAAACAGAAGAGAATTAGCATTCGGTCTTAATTATAAAATCTTAAGTATGTTTCATAGCTCATGCCAAAGTGTCAAAGAGATTTATCTTCGCTTTCAGTACCCAATGATGACACGTGCAAAAAAAAAAAAATACTACAAAACGAAGACGAAGGATCCTCCGGGCATTCACTTTCGGACTAACTTGGCTCATTTCACTTGTACTAGTATAACAACCGACATCAAGTACAGTTTCTAGAAATCTTGAAACTCCTGAAACTTAGATTAAGAAAGATAATATCTTGGTGTTTTCCAGTGTCCATTTTTTTGTATCTTTTTCGCTCAAATTCGAAATTCTGCAAACAAAATTACAAATCAATCATTTGTTCTTAGTAACAATGGACAAAAAGATCCTCTCGTCATTAGCTTACAATTATCGGTCAATGTATATAGTACATGTACATTCTTGTCTGGACTGCAAATACCTGACTTTTCCGTGAAGAAGTTTGATATTTACATGATCACTTCAATGGTGAATGATTACTATATTATGTACATGTAGATGTGGTGTGTCAGGCTGTTTTTACCCTGTAGCCTGGACAGCTTTGATTGCTTCTGTGCTATTATTTTTATATATGTATATATTTTGGATGACCTTGTGGAAAGACAGTGTATTAACTATTGGATACTGAGTTGATGTACCCTCGCTAAATAAATGAATCGTCATGGTTTGGTGAAGTTCTATTCTATACGACATTTCGATGGTTTACCGGAGAGCCCTGAGAGCCCTGCAGGATGGGATGTTGAAGCATCCATATTACATGTAGGTCAAAATCAGCACAGACTCGTAAAACTACACGTTTCTTCTGATCAGCACAAATAAGAGATATGTTTGCGAGAGATTTCTGCACTGTATTTATGTATTGAAATGGTCAGCTTTTGTTTCCAGAATGGTTCCCTTTTAAATTACCGGTACTCTTCTCATACGTCTATACATAGGCGATACCAATCATCTACGTTTTGATCGCAGCCTCTCCTGGAGTCCCGTTACATGGGGCCTGTTGATACAGCATGTGCAGGTGAATAGATACATGCTTCCTGGCTTTAGTCAGAAAGAACTGTACTCAATATGTGAAGATTATTTTCAACAGGACTTTAGTGTCATCATGAAAATTTCTCACACACCTAATTGTTAGGCTGATCAAATGTGCTCGACTAGATTGGATTCATTGGAACCACTGATTATTTTCCAATAATAGAGAAGAAAAGCAACTCCGAGTAGGGATGTAGATTGGATTCTCATGAAAAACTAAGAGAACATACAAGTACGGTACATCGATAAGTGTGAAAATGGCTGAGAGAATCAAGAGTTTATGAATAATTTAGTGGATAATTTTTTAACAGACACAGATCTATTATTACATGTAGGACAAAATTGGTGGGGAGAAAATTAATGGACTCTAGGGCCTTTCTATAAATTATGAACCTATAAAACAGCAAATTGTAAAATTGGGTTTCTTTTGATTATTGTTATGACATAATGTTAATCATAAACCATCTATCGTTAAAAACAACAAGCACTTTGTGATACAGACTTATCAATGTTAGATGCTGTGTGCTTATAGTCCATATTTATTTTTTTTATTTACATTTTTTTACCAATGTTGATCAAGTTTAAAGAGCAGTATTAAGTGGAAGAAGAATGAAGATAAAAAAATTTACAACTCATATAGAGAAAAGTACAGGTGAATATAGTTTTCAATATGTGTTTCTCGGTTCTAGGTAAAATTTTGGTTTTCCCTGAAATGCACAACAAACGGACAGTACATGTACATGTAGTTGCTGCAACCTGGGTTGTCACGCATGTGACAAAAATTATCTTATTGATCATAGGATACTTCTCAATTAAACTTGAAATGTTTTATTTTATAAATTAATGTGTCAGATGTATGTGGACTGGGAACCAAAAACTTAAATAATATGTTCCATTATGAGAAATATCGAAGTAGATGAAAATCAAACATGTTACGATGTACATCCATCCCTTGTTTGACTGTCATGTGATCATCTTAGTTCATTTAAATTAGTCGATCTTTATGCAAATTTACCTTAAAATATTGCATGAATGAAACAGGACAAATCTAGCACAAATAATATCATGTGTATAAACTGAGTTAATTCCATGAAAATATGTAAATTAGCTAAAAAAAATGTCGAGTAGCTGTGTTTTGATTGCATGCTTGCAATATGGGCACACAAAACTTGTCTATTTCAGAAATTTTCAATTCCGGTAATGATGAATTGTCAAGTTTAAAGTGAATTGAGTGTGCAAAAATAGCCAATTTTGATCAAAATTGGTCCAATAGTTACTGCATTTCCAAATACATGTAGAGCAGTTTCAAATATTCATTTATTGGCGTCTTCAATGCCCTCTATATGTACATGTATATCAGCAACTTCATAACCAAGTTTCATTCAGTAAACAGTTTTAGGTTTTGAAGACCCTACTCTTTCATATTGTACTACAGTTTTCACAATTATCCTAAATTTATGAATGACTTTCAAAATATTTACTCACTGCTATGGATCTGGATTTGGAAGGTCACACATCTGACTTTTTATCAGTCACACACGTGACACCACATATTTGGGGCTGTAATCCATTAACAGATGCCAAATTATAAATGGTTTGTATACTTCTTAAGACCATACCTTGAGGGAGCTTTTTAGTGTTACTATGATCCCACAACTCTGAATTTGTGTACGAATGTCACACACAATTATAAAATGACCCAAAATAGATTTATTGATGATGAGCAATATATGGAAAATATTACAATGGACATTTTCACCCCTCAGATGAATTTGGCCTTGGGATATTGTTGTCGTCATGTACATCAGTATGTCTGTCCGTGTCCATCTCTCGTTACATGTACCACCTTATCTCGGTAATATATGTTTAGGAGCAGCAAACTCAAAGCACACATTCGTGTGGTCAGAGAGCATAAGCTCATTGAAAATCAGCGATATTGACCCTTACTTTTCCAGGTTACCAGGTCAAACTGTGTCAATTAATTTTCACAAATTGCTGTTACTTACTTTACAAATGCATATCACTTTTGAGCAAAAACGGCAAGCCTATCAAAAATCATAGAGACAGCTCTTTTTTTCCAGGTCACTGGGTCAAATTGCCTCTGGCTGTGTAGTATCACCATATTTCAAGTATAATAAGGCCTAAACTTACACAAGGCACATATCTATCTGTTCATGGACTACGCCCAAAATTGTTCTTATATGATACTGTCATCATGTACTTACGTCCGTTCATTCAGTCATCTCTGTTTTCTCATTACTATCATATCTCGAGAATGAGTGACTAAAGTTACACCAAACTTACATCACACATGTCAAAAACCAGTGAGATTGATCCATTGTTTCTTGGGTCACCAGGTCAAACTGTCAATTTGTCACCTTTTAATTATCTGAAGAATGACTTTGCTTCAGAGCACCAAACTTGCACAACACAATAAAAGTCAATCGTAGAGGGAGATTAACTTATTTTTGGGCATCACTGGATCAAAGTTTTTCCTTTCATCTCCAGTTAGTTTTTATTAGTCTCCTAACTTAAAAATGATAAAGCCTAAACATCAGTTGATATGTTCATCTCTCTTTCGTTGTTGCCACCATATCTAAAGAATATACACGAGCACCCAGCTTAATTAAATCACATAGGCATGTGCCATCGGCTGACCCATCTCTGGGTCACTAATTTGTCCCCAACTGCTTGCTGCCATCAAACTTTTCTTCTTAACTCGGGCCCTATTTAGTTACCTCCTAGGCTGAGGGGTTCTCAGCACTTTGCAGGGTTCATGCTACATGTACATGTTATTGGCCAGCCTAGGGGGGCCTTGCATTCTGAAATCGACACCAGGCTCAGATCCTGGGATCCCCGTCAAAATCAAGACCTGAACATTGGAAAGCATTAGACATGCATTTCAATTTCTCTTATATATACATGTAGGGCCTACATGTACATGTACATTGTATTGACTTTTATACGTTATATGGACTTGTATATGTCATGGTAAAAATGGAAATCTAGTTGAATTCCAATGTGAGATTCTAACAGTATTCATATGAACTTGGATATCTCCCATTTTACTGACAAAATATTAGACTCTACCACAAATCTTCTACCAGGTTGAAAACTTCAGTCTGTGGTCACTCATTACTAATGTCTTGCCAGTGTAAAAATCAGTCTGTTACATAATGGTAGTTGATCTCCATGTAAACACAGACTAAAATAGCCATTTAAAATAGCTGTGCATAGAATGTTGAATGAGTGTTGTAATGCTACATGTACCATGCCATTATGTGAATTAATTGGAAGAAAGGTCATTCTAATACAAGCAGATCATGTTAAAGATGAGGTCACATAAATGACCTGGAGGCATCATTGCAATTTGGTCCATGCCTTCTTGGTAATTGTAGCCTGTGATTGCATCTTTCCTGTGCTGTTTTTTTTGTCCTCGTTGGTCATGTTCTCGAACACTCTGATTGATTTGTAACTCTCAGTGATGCTAAAAAGGAACGACAGCCGACAGCTCCTCAAATCATCAGTCCCCAGCCATTATGGATTGAAGTATTTTTTTTTAGGTATGATTTATCCAGTGATTCAGACTTGATGGCTATTCTAGTTTAGCCAATAATTATGTCTCCCCCAACTATGTTGGGGGGAGACATCTAGTGTTTGTGCTGTCTGTCTGTCTGTCTGGATGGATGGATGTCTGGATGTCTGGATGGATGTCTGTCCGTCCCCTTGCCTTGTCTGCAAGATATCTTGAGAACTACTGGATGGAATTTCACCAAACTTGGATGGAAGCTTCATTGGGACAGCCTCCCCATTTGATTAGGTTTTGGTGTGTGTGTGTGCATTCATCCGTGTCCGGTGTCCGTCCGTCCGTCCATCTACTGGTACATGTATATACAGGCCTTGTCTGCAAGATATCTTGAGAACAACTGGATGGAATTTCACCAAACTTGGATGGAAGCTTCATTGGGATAGCCCCGTCATTTGATTAGGTTTTGGTGTGTATGTGTGCATTCATGCGTGTCCGGTGTCCGTCCGTCCGTCCATCTACTTGTACATGTATATACAGGCCTTGTCTGCAAAATATCTTGATAACAACTGGGTGGAATTCACCAAACTTGGATGGAAGCTTAATTGGGATAGCCCCGTCATTTGATTAGGTTTTGGTGTGTGTGTGTGTGTGCATTCATGCGTGTCCGGTGTCCGTCCGTCCGTCCATCTGCTTGTACATGTATATACAGGCCTTGTCTGCAAAATATCTTGATAACTACTGGACGGAATTTCACCAAACTTGGATGGAAGCTTCATTGGGATAGCCTCTCATTTGATTAGGTTTTGGTGTGTGTGTGCGTTCATCCGTGTCCATCGTCCGTCCGTCCGTCCATCTTCATGTACATGTATATACAGGCCTTGTCTGCCAGATATCTTGAGAACTACTGGACGGAATTCCACCAAACTTGGATAGAAGCTTCAGCGAGATAGCCCCCCCCCCCCCATTTGATTAGGTTTTGGTGTGTGGGTGTGCAGTCATGCGTATCTGGTATCCGTCCGTCCGTCCATCTACTGGTACATGTATATACAGGCCTTGTCTGCAAGATATCTTGAGAACAACTGGATGGAATTTCACCAAACTTGGACGGAAGCTTCATTGGGATAGCCCCGTCATTTGATTAGGTTTTGGTGTGTGTGTGTGCATTCATCCGTGTCCGGTGTCCGTCCGTCCGTCCATCTACTTGTACATGTATATACAGACCTTGTCTGCAAGATATCTTGAGAACTACTGGACGGAATTTCACCAAACTTGGATGGAAGCTTCAGTGGGATAGCCCCCTCATTTGATTAGGTTTTGGTGTGTGTGTGTGTGCATTCATCCATGTCCGGTGTCCGTCCATCCATCTACTTGTACATGTATATACAGGCCTTGTCTGCAAGATATCTTGAGAACTACTGGACGGAATTTCACCAAACTTGGACGGAAGCTTCAGTGGGATAGCCTCCTCATTTGATTAGGTTTTGGTGTCTGTGCGTGCATTCATCCGTGTTCGGTGTCTGTCCATCTACTTATACATGTATATACAGGCCTTGTCTGCAAAATATCTTGAGAACTACTGGACGGAATTTCACCAAACTTGGATGGAAGCTTCATTGGGATAGCCTCTCATTTGATTAGGTTTTGGTGTGTGTGTGCGTGCGTTCATCCGTGTCCATCGTCCGTCCATCTTCATGAACATGCGTATACAGGCCTTGTCTGCAAGATATCTTGAGAACTACTGAACGGAATTTCACCAAAATTGGAAGGTTCATTGGAATAGCCCCCTCATTTGATTAGATTTTGGTTTGTGCGTGCATTTATCCTTGTCCATTGTCCGTCCATCCATTCATCTAATTGTACATGTATATACAGACCTTGTCGGCAAGATATCAGGAGAACTACTTGACACTTATTTCTACATTAATTTTATAGGACTTTCCCTTAAATAATGTGCCCACTCAAGGCAAGGTGGGGGGTTGGGGGAGACGTATGTTTTTGCTTAAAAAAACAACCAGCATAGGCTTCATGCCGGAGCGGCAACCCAAGGGTCAAAGCGGAACCTCTAGTTCTCAATGTTGTTCTGAAGAACAATCACATTTGTATATTTTTATTTTTAGGTTTTATGACTGGAAATTTTGGAAGATTAATGAAAGGAATTGGAATGGATGATCAGTAATGTACTGAAACTATTCCAGTGGTCATGGTGGTTATGATTTTGATTTGAGCCTTTTTTTTTAATGTGTCTTTAGTTTCTTATATATTCTTCAAATGCTGATACAACTTGAATTGTTGACAACCTGAAACATGAGGTAAAAGAGATGTGACAAATTACTTCGATAAACCTGGAGCGATCCCAGATAGCATATACCATATGGTGTGTTACAGTAAACAAAACTCGTGTGAAGTAATGTCTTGGACTGGAAACTTTGAAAACTTTCTGACTGGTTTCGATCCTAGTTGGATCTCATAGAGTGCAAGATTTGGGTTTGTTTGGCATATTCATACTAAAGATGGCTGTCGGCCAGCAGTTGGCCGCTGTAGGCCGGTAACTGATGTATGTTGGCCGGAAGTCGTTAGTTTAGAAGTGGGGGTACCTGCGTTCGTATATAATGGGTGGTGTCGGCCGGCACTGTATTTCAGTGGGCTGTTTGTCACTCACTGTTGGCCAGTTGTCGGCCGGCAAGACAAGGTAAGCCAATGGGAAACCTTAAAAAAATAAGGTACACATAACCGCCGACAGACGGCTCCCCACTTCTAAACTATCGTCACCGGTCGATTACCGGTCAACATACGTTCTAATTTTTGGTGAGTGGATTCCCTGTAGGGGGGGGGGGGGGGGGGGGGGGGGGCGATGTGTTGCATACCAAATGTAGGTTCGAGGTCAAAGGTCAGTGTGATCGAAAAATCTGGAAATTATTAAAAATTTCTAATTTTTTGTGAGCAGATTCAATAGGGGGCAATGAAGTGTCGCATACCAAAAATTAGCTAAAGGTCAAAGATCACTGTGACTCCAAAAACATGAAATTATCAAAAATATGTTTTTCTTGTGTCAGTAGATACATTAGAGGGACACGATGCGTCATTTACCAAAATGTAGGTCATTGTCAAAGGTCAAGGTCACTGACCCAAAATTCACGAAATTGTTAAAAATCATGATTTTTTTGTGTCCGTTGATACATTGGAGGGAGATGTGTCGTGTACCAAAACCCCAAAATCAGGAAATCATTAAAAATTAAAAACAATTTTTTGTGCCAGTAGATACATTAGGTGGACCAATATGTAACATACCAAATGTGGGTCAAAGATCAAGGTCACTGTGACCCCGAAATCATGAAATTGTTGAAAATCTTGTTTTTTTTGTGTCCATGGATACATTAAGGGGAGATGTGTCAATATAAGATGTGATATATGTTAAATTCTCAGAAGCACAAAATTGAAGACCTTTCTCTAGATTGCTAGCTACCAATTGAGATCAAGGCCAATAAACAACCTTGAAATTTGAACCAGTGTCCAGATGTCTGGGCGTATTATTGAAGCCACTTAGGCTCTCGTTTTGTAATTTCATTCAAATATGTCAAAAAAAGCTTGCAAGAAATAATAAAAAAAAAACTCCCAGACCATTTAGTAGAAGTTTGATACAAAAATAGTTGGTCACAATTCAAAAGACCTCTGCTGTTTAATAAATGTTACTTTTTGCTTGATAATAATTCAGTAAACGAAATGGGTGAAATTGGAAATGAAATTTTGACATTTTGGTGTCCTATTATGTAGAATGACACAGGAGGGGTTTCCTTTTTCATTTCCCCTTTATGCCTGTGGTCAGGCAGGTAGTGTGGAGATTGATATCGGCTCTCAATGGGCATTCGATGCCCCTTCTGATGACCAAACTTTTTCAACATTTATGTCCTTCTCTGGAGCAGTATCTTTTGAATGGCATATATAATGTATTTTTACATCGTGTGGTTATCAAGTTATAAATAAAAAAAAAGACGGACTGACAGATTTTATGGCTTTAATGGTATAGATATGATATGCAAAGGTCTGCATCATCATACTTTTAGGACTTCCCCTGAGAGGCCACTCATCTGTTGTGCATTTCCAAACTTCCTTGTATAATGCAATCAATGTCTTCTTCTTTCCGAAGAATGTTGAAAAGAAGAAAACAGAATTCGAATATGAAAAAATCAGAGTGAATTCTCAACTCCTTTCTTGTAATTGTGTGCCTTGTGGGGTTCTGTCCATGACCATTAGCCTTTATGGGCCAAGTATTGATTTTGGATTACACAAGATTGGAGACTTAAGATTTTACGGCCGTCAATATTTATTTGTGAAGAAATACATGTACTCAGAATGATGCATACTGACTGGTTTGAGGCTGAGCTGCTCGATCTGGCTCCAACAAGTCTAAGCATAATGGAACATGGAGAAAATCATGTTCTCTGGACTGATCAGGTTTTATATGTCATTGATTAGTGATATTCTGATAAGGCATTATGTGGTTTCATGACTTTTTCCATCTTCCTCTTTGGTGAAAGTAACGTACATCACATAATGGACAGCCTAAGTTCTTAAGGACTCAGATAATCAGACTTTTTAATTCAAATATTATCTCATCAGGTTGCATTGTGTTGAAGATTGAAGCTTAGTTTGAACATCTGTTTGTATTAGGAACCATATGTTATGGATAAAGTGCTTGTGAATTAATATATTGGTGGCCTACTTGTACATTTAATACATTTAATTAGCTGATAGCTGGTGTGAAATGCATAATTTTATGTACATCATGGTACATCATCCATGGACTAATTCCACATTCTCTTTCGTTTTTTGACGTATGAAATCCAATTCTAACCAGAAAATATATTGAAATGGACTAATTCGTGTCACAAAATGGTTTTCGTCTTCGTGCGGCTCTTACATTCACCTTCCGCCAAAAAACCCCCCAGAAAAAACAGTGCTGCCAACGTATGCGAGTGAGTGCATGCAACTGTTGCACGATTAATCATGGTACAGCATGAATATTATTTATGCAGGGCTGTCTGGATTTCTATGGCAGTTTGATGAGTTTTACATCTCATTCTCACCATGGTATCGCTCTGTGGCATGATCATGAGCATTGTCTGCAGAGACTGGACCATTTGTAGACAAAAAGTGATAAGAAATGAAATTAAAGTATGTAATTCTTTAGGTACAGTGCTTTTGGCATTCGGTGCCTGTGACCCCGTGAGGCTTCCGTGGATTGATCTGCGATGTCGTTGTGCACATCGCAGGTCATGATAAGAATGGGCTTCAGCTCCTCAGAGAGCTTGTCGTAACTGGGGCACCCGTGAGGTTCCCGGGTGTGAAAAGGAATAGGACCCCACCCGTGTGGTTCCCGAGTGTGAAAAGGAATAGGAACCATCGTCGTGATATGACTGAAATAATGTTGAAAGCGACGTTAAATCATATTCACTCACTCACTCGGTGCCTGTGTTTTGGGGGAGGTAAATGCACTCGCTCCATTCATACCCTGTATGTTCATGTATTTGCACACGACAGGCCAGACACTGAAGGTTGGAATTGTTTTCCAGCATTTCAGACAACTTCAAAACTTAATTTCAAAATGCTTAGCACCATGCACAATCATGCAGTTCTGCACTGTCAGGTTTTTTCCACACTTTTGTGTTTTATTTTATTCCGTCAGTCAACAATTTCTTGTCTGGTCCATATCTTGGTTACTAGTTGATGAACGTGTATTGCAAGATGCTTAGAAAAGAATTGACATTAAAACGACAAAAACATAAACACGAGTATATTTTATAACTTCAGCAGAAAAACGTGTTTGAGTCACAAAAAAAAACAAAATCTGAAAATATCACACACTCGTCCACCAAACTGGCAAATGCGCCTGTAACTTTTGTGGACGTGGTCAGAAAAAAATCTGTCACATGGAGAAAAAATACAATGTGTCGAAAAAAAATCTGACATGATCGCAGAAGTTTTACCTAGATTTTCACATGAGCTCTTCCTTTGGCACAGATACTTCAAGGTCATCACCGTTATTAACTTGGATTCAGTACCAGTATTGCATAAAGGCCCATTCTCACGATGCGATTTGTAGTAACAACTCGGCGGGGGAATCCCCCGATTTGTAGCATGCAACTAATCGCATGAAATAGGACCGGTTCTATTTCATACGACTTGTAGCATGCGACTAACATCGCACGAGTGTTCTCATGATGCAACTAAGTTGTATGCTACAAGTTGTTACTACAAATCGCACAGTGAGAATGGGCCTTAAAGAAACAGAGCAAGTCTAAATCGCACGGCGCCCCAGACAGACAGTGCCCCGGACAGACAGTGCCCCGGACAGACAGTGCCCCTGACTCTGACTGAAGGTGGCCCTGACAGATAGTGCCCCTGACCCGGACAGACGGTGGCCCAGACTGACAGACTGCGTCTCATCCTAAAACATGGTGCCCCTGACCCAGGGAGATGGTGCCCCTGACACTGTCAGATGATGCCCCTGACCCTGACAGACAGTGCTCCTGACAGACGGTGCCCGTAACAGAAGGTGCCCCTGGCAGTGTGACTTCCGAAATCATGGATGCAAAGACAAAAACAACAGTCGTGCTGATGAAAACTTTTCATGCATATTCAAAAGTCTCACTCATGCCTAGCCACAACTGTTCCTATCAATAATGCCTTCAGTTGATAGTCACACATGTCATTCATTGATCTCCGTACCATTTTGATGCTCCTTACCTGTTATTTTCGGGAAGCTAATTTCTTCTTTTCCACGCTTGTCGCTTTTATTGAAGTTTCCGGCGCTGGTGATTAGCTGTACACGAGCCGTTTTCACATCGACCCTAACCTTCCCCATATTACGGCAGACGCCATATTGTGTAACTGCGCATGCGTAGTGGCCCAAATACACGCAATATGGCATCTACCGTAACAAATTGGGGAAGGTCAGGGTCGATGTGAAAACGGCTCGTGTACAGCTTATCACTATTGCCAGAAACTTTAATAAAAGCAACAAGCGTGGAAAAGAAGGAATTAACTTCCCGAAAATAACAGGTAAGGAGCATCAAAATGAACTTTCATACGGTATGGGTTATAGCATACGGAGATCAATGAATGACATGTATGACTATCAACTGAAGGCATTATTGATAGGAACAGTTTTGGCTAACTCATGCCAAACATTTTGCATATCACATCTCTTTTTATAAGCCTGTCGATAGACGAGGTCATGTATTGAGATCACGATATCCGTCTGTCCACCTATCTGTCGATCTGTTAACTTCTGCTTGTCCATGCAATATCTCCAGTTCCGTGTCATTTTGGGTATACCTTACCCATGGTTCAAGAGGAACCCTATTCATTTTGAGGTTAAATGTAAAGGTCAAAACGTAACTCTGGTTGAAAATACAGTAAATCATTAAAATTGTTGTGTTTATGATATAAGTAGAGTTCAGACTCGATGTAGATTGTCTAAGACTATTGATGTTTATATGTCTGCCAAGTTTTGGTCTGCTTGCTCCATCCTTTTCTTTCTGTCTGTTCGTTTTGCTTGTTAACACAATATCTCTTGAAGGATTATAGCCAGGCTTTCTAAATTCATATAACATATGCAACTGGCGATGGGTCAGAAGCATAGTGAATATGGCTCAGACCTTGACCCATTTTATCGAGGTCAAATTTCGGTATTGGTGATACCTTTTGAAGGATAACATGTAGACTTTCCAAATTTATACTACATTATGCAATTGATGACTGACTAGAGGACTTACCAGTTTGATTGACCTGGGTCTATTTTTTCAAGGTCAAATTCCAGATATTATAGTATCTCAAGGGATCATGGCTCTGCTCTTCAAATTTACACTACAGTACATATGCAACTGGTGATTAATTAGAAGCCTACTCTCAAGTTGACTGACCTATTTCAGCAAGGTCAAATTCTAGTTAATTCAAAATGTTCTAAAGGGTTTATAGTATTTGAAGGCATGCATTATATTGAAATCCATAAGGCTCTTTTTTTGACCGCATTCTTCACAAAAATTGTGTCATGTTCAATGCATTTAATATCTAGTCTTTACTGGGATGTTCTGTACATTGCGAATCTGCACATATCCAGTTTTATACGTGTTTCGATGATTTTTTTGCTTATCCCATCAGTCATCAATTTTCTTGTCCTGTCTCGGTTATTATTTCATGGACAACTTCCAAACTAAAATGGAACTTTGGAACTTGTCACTCACATGCTTAGAACCTGGATGTGCACTGTCAGGTCTCATGCAATCTGATGTTTTTGTCCTTCTTCCTCAACCTTAATTAACCTCAGAATGTTTGAAACTTAAGGTGGTATTAATACCTCGATGAAGCCTACTCCCCAATGTTCAAAATCTTTACATTTAAATTAATCAGTTGAATGTCGCCATACACAACATAAAGCCTTTTAAGTGTTACCTAATTTTCTGATTAACGAATCCCCTGTTGTGCCCTTTTGGAAAGGAAGCATCGAACCACCCCTTATGATATCCTGGCTACATCCATGATTGTAACTTGTCTGTCCACCCACCTCCATATTCTCATTTATGCCATATCGCAAGAATGAAAAATATGCCATCCAAACCTCACAGTTGCATGTAGACGCAGAGCAGAACCCCCCCGAAGTTGGCGAGGTTGGCCAATACAGTCCTTATTCACTGGATCAGTGTTTGATGCATAATTTGTCAACAACTGTAAACAGCATACATGTAACTTGAAATTAGGTCTAGGCTTACTGCACTTTCAACAATAAGCCTATTCAACAACACTGATCTGCCCAATCTCAGGCATCTGCCTTTTTATAATGTTACATACGAGACCTTATTTTCTTAAGGTCATGAGTCAAAGTACATTTGTCTCTCGATTGTAATAATTCTGAATTTCGGGGACAAAATAAACACCACATTTTAGGCTATAGTCCTGTTTAGTCCCTGTGTATGTAACATGAAAATCAGAGAGCAATGGAAATCTACTTCATATTTGTAATGAGCAATAAATAATACATCAATGTATGTAGCTCTATGCTCATTCCATTTCAAATTGTTGATAAAGATAATGGTAGAAGATGACCCCCTCTATGTGGTCGACTCGAATCATTTCAGTTGAGGTCTAGTACATGCTGGATATCCCTATAATTGAGATGATTAGTTCAATTAAGGAGAAAGGCAAAGTTGATGTTTTGTGGAATTGAACGAATGCTGTTTTTTCAATGTACATTAACTCGCTGTCTGTCAATTTCTGTAATCAGGATTTCGCTGTCCATGGAAATCCAGCAATGGTCATTATACATGTACATGTACGTAAAAAATGTGATGTAATCTTGAGAGGCTATTGGGATTTGGAAAAAAGGTGAAAGAATTCAACTTTATGTTAATGGCTCCACTAGATTGTATATATGTTCAAAATAGAAAATAATTGTATAAAAAATCTTGGAATAATGTAACTGTATTAACCATTTCATTTATCATGGATTTAATGTACAGTGGCAAGATGATTGAGTGTGCTCCTTCCAGAATTAAATCCTGATTTATTTTGTGTGTTTTTTTGTGATCTTTAACCTACTGGAACTAAAAGAGAAATTATGTAAACGGAAAATGCCAGAGTTAGACTGCGGTATGTATAAATCATCTGATTTCCCTCCCTTTGATCAATATCTGTGGAAATATGATTTTTATGACTTCTGATTGTGGCATGGAAGATAATAAAAATCCTCTCTGTTGCCTGTTCTGGTGCAATAAAAATTAACATATTGCGGCGTGAAGTACCACTTCGGTAAGGTCATCAGATAGAGTTGCTTCTTTTTGTTATCATAATATCAATCATTATCATTAGCCCAAGAAATGGATGGTCAAACTTTGTCTTCGATGTTGGTATTCTTGAAATTCCATCCTCATTCTGGATCTCTGGTTAGAGTGTCACTGTATTCCCCAGTCTACACTGCAGCCTCATTGAAGTAATTGGGACACATCCCTGGCTACAATGCAGACTACACCTCCAGCTGATGCAACCTGTAGTTGCAGTGTACACTGTTCACCATCTCACCCATCTCTGACTACACTGCACTACTCTTCAGTTTGCCCAGGGTGATCAAGATCATTGTGTCAGGGTGTGTCTCTGATTTGTCTGATACAAAATGACAAACTCGTTTTACAAAGTAAATCATTTGAATTCATTTTAAAGAAATAGACAAACCAGGTCTTATTTTTGGCATGGATTTCATTGGATTCTGCCACATGCAAAACATTTGAATTGTGTTTTATTGAAGATTTAGTGAGGTCTTCAGAGCCCTCCAAAAACCTTAGATCTTCATTATTGATAACTGTTTATTATTACTTGGACAAACCTTGTTATGGATTGATTGAGTTGGGATTGAGTCCCAAGCTAAACAGTCTCTGGAGCCTGATGAGGAGGGTCAGATGAGGAGGGTCAGATGAGGAGGGTCAGATGACTGCGGATTTCTACTGCAAAATAATTAAGATTAGAGAGAGGAAGTTGTTAGTTGATTTATTCCCCCGTTGAACTTGGCCACTGTTAAGTGAAGCAATCTTCATTGTCTCGATAAACAAAATTTCTGAGGCTTTTCAAACTGTATCAATGCATTTTCTGCTTTCTGCAAAGTCTTGCATGCTGGTGTGTGGGGGAATTATTGCAGTTCTTACAGGGTGATAATTTAATGATGATTGCTGCATGTTTTGGATTATAGTAGACGTGAAATTGCCCGCTACACAGGAAGGTACTGTACATGGCCTACATATCCATAGCAGCCAACAGTGGAGACAATTCAACCATCAACTCTACTGAATCACAAAGAGGGGGTAAGAGGGAATGTGCCCTCTCACTTTCTGACTTTTTTTTGCTCAGAAGGCCTTTTTTCAAAACCTTTCGTTTAGATAGGATGTGTTGTCCATGTAAAAACGGTTTGATTGAGTAATACAAAATGTTCAACAAACATGCAATTACATATATCAGAAATACCGGACATCACCGTAAATTAAACTTTACGATGCGCTGGTCCTAATATTTGTTCCAGGGCAAATTTTGCTGTATAATGCACATGCTTCTGTGTAACTTTCATGTATCAACATGTTGATTGTGATCTGGAAAGATGTGTGCAAGGCTCCAAATGTTCCAGTGGATGACCTCAGAAAAATTGAGGTCATCCCAGTGAGATTAAGATCATCCAATACAGATTTGTAATCTTAATGTCAGTTCCAACATTCCCGACAGGAAGTAAAGACGACTTGACCAGGACATGCGAGAATCATGCTGGATAAAAAGCGTTATCTAGGCTTGACAATAAAAATCCATGATATTGACATTTTTTTTTAACGGAAGACAATTTTTTTTGGTGATCGTGAGGAGGACGATATGGGCTCAATTTTACTTGTAGGCTGATTTTTTTGGTCAAAATAATGAGTTTATAGAACCCGAGACTCATAGCTAGCATCCACACAGTTTACACACATCCACACATTTCAAATGATAGCTTGATGAGCTGTTTATATATCGTATGATTTACCAACCACAAATAGGGACAATGGTCAGGGAATCATTGTATGCATGTGGACTTTCTGCATGTATTACACTTCAAATACTGTCTGGCTGTGTTACTGTTAGGTCTGATTGAGAAATTTGCCCTTGGTGATTGACACACACTTTCATACCCCTTTGAGTATGTCCAACATGTCCAAGAGCAATGATGCATAACTGATTGAGAAATTGTCACCGTTTTCCATTGTCCCCATTCTGAAGGACTCCACAGCTCTAGGTGAATTAACCATAGGCTCACAGAATCTCCTTGTCCAATATCCCACGACAACTGAGGTCAGTATAATGATGCCTAACATATGGCTCATCTAACTACCGGTCTACCTATACTGTAACTCAGTCATTCCAATACTGGGCCAGGTTGATTTCAATAATACCAGCATAGAAGCCCATTACCAGATTTTAATAAAGTCTGAGTCACCACCCCCTTCATGATTCACTGTATGTCCTATAGATCATTATGATGATACACATAATGGTCTTAACCCTGATTCACCTTGTCTACATGAAAGTATGTGTATGTTAATTACTACACTGTACTGTACATGTATCTATTTGAACACTCCAGCTATACATGTACTGTATCTGTTTGAACACTCCAGCTGTACATGTACTGTATTTGTTTGAACACTCCAGCTGTACATGTACTGTATCTGTTTGAACACTCCAGCTGTACATGTACTGTATCTGTTTGAACACTCCAGCTGTACATGTACTGTATCTGTTTGAACACTCTAGCTGTACATGTACTGTATCTGTTTGAACACTCCAGTTGTACATGTACTGTATCTGTTTGATCACTCCAGCTGTACATGTACTGTATCTGTTTGAACACTCCAGCTGTACATGTACTGTATCTGTTTGAACACTCCAGCTGTACATGTACTGTATCTGTTTGAACACTCCAGCTGTACATGTACTGTATCTGTTTGAACACTCCAGCTGTACATGTACTGTATGTGTTTGAACACTCCAGCTGTACATGTACTGTATGTGTTTGAACACTCCAGCTGTACATGTACTGTGTCTGTTTGATCACTCCAGCTGTACATGTATTGTATCTGTTTGAACACTCCAGCTGTACATGTACTGTATCTGTTTGAACACTCCAGCTGTACATGTTACTTTGTACTGTATCTGTTCGATCACTCCAGCTGTACATGTACTGTATCTGTTTGAACACTCCAGCTGTACATGTACTGTATCTGTTCGATTACTCCAGCTGTACATGTACTGTATCTGTTCGATCAATCCAGCTGTACATGTACTGTATCTGTTTGAACACTCCAGCTGTACATGTACTGTATCTGTTTGAACACTCCAGCTGTACATGTACTGTATCTGTTTGAACACTCCAGCTGTACATGTACTGTATCTGTTTGATCACTCCAGCTGTACATGTTACATTGTACTGTATCTGTTCGATCACTCCAGCTGTACATGTACTGTATCTGTTTGAACACTCCAGCTGTACATGTACTGTATCTGTTCGATCACTCCAGCTGTACATGTACTGTATCTGTTCGATCACTCCAGCTGTACATGTACTGTATCTGTTTGAACACTCCAGCTGTACATGTACTGTATCTGTTTGAACACTCCAGCTGTACATGTACTGTATCTGTTTGAACACTCCAGCTGTACATGTACTGTATCTGTTTGATCAGTCCAGCTGTACATGCTACTTTTTATCATATACCTATGCGTGCTAGGATAGTGATACACACTCGCGTTTTCTGTTTCCGTATCACCCTAGTCGCTATCTGTATCGCCCTACTCGATAACCGGAACTATTTTCGCTGGTGACCTTGGCAACCTGTCGGAGAAAGCCCGTGAAGCCCGTTCTGTTCTAATAATAGAACTGAAAACTTTACACATGCTGATTCCTTGTTAACTTACGGTGGGCCGTATCCGCCGTACCTCACTGATTACTGTGCGACGAAATCATTGAAAAGTTCATCACATAGTGAGCAACAACTTGCGAGAATTAATTTAAATAGTAACGCTGAATGATGTAAAAATTTCAACAAAAAGAATCTAGTCGATTATGATAACATCCGTTTTATTCCAAGACTCAAAATCAAATATAGGCCTGTTACCCGGTATTTGAAATTATTTCTTGATGGCGAATACAAATGAACGAAAGACAAACTCTGTGGCTCTACCGCGTGACCACGTTTTCAGTGACAAGAACTGAACGAAAGCACGAACACATGGCTACTCTGGCTCGTAATGTTGTTTAGTCTATATGTTGTAAGTCTCTTAACGTTGAAAATAAACACGCCGATATTCCTCCCCCTCCCCCCCGGTTCGTCTTCGGTGAAGTGATAACCGATGCAGCAAATCTCCATTTTCAGGCCGCCTTGATGGGGACTGCACGCTCCCCGTCTGGCCATGGAGTATCGGTGCAATTGCCCCTGCAAGCTCTGCTTGACTACTGCTTTATAGAAAACATCTGAATTCCAGGGACAGACAGTTGATCCACAGTTATAAAATAGACAGCAATTCAATCACGTGTTTTCTTATTCAAATCAAAAGTCATTTGAAAAATTATGTTTGATTCGATAAATCCAAGAGAAACTGTAAAATCCAATCATGATCGAATACTGGTAGGCCTAGTATTTTTTATTTATTTTTTTGATCCGATTTAGATGTAATACGGTCGTATGAACATTATGCAGCTGGCAGCGTGAACACGGCACAGTAAGTTTTCTGGGCAAACCGTAAATCCCACCCATTTCGTTTCTCCATAAAGTTTCGTCTCGCCAAACCACTGATGAACTTTCCTTGCCGTGAATTTCAACAACTGCCTCTTAGCCATCGGGCATGCGTCGATCTATACACGTACCTTTAACACTGACCAACTGACTGTAAAATGTAATTCCTGAATCAAGAATCGTCTGTGACACTGTCAGAACCGCGTTGTTTGTTTGAATCATTGTTTGAATTTCTCAGTTGGAGAATTTCCGTACACCTGCATCGATCCATCGTGTTTCGCAGTTCGAATGACAGTTTGTTGAACAACACATCAAACAGTATATATGTACGTTTCCAGTTCACCATTTCTGCATTCCTCGATGTCAAATATTACAGGAGGTAATCTTCCAACCTGACTCTGTCTTTCTTCTCTCTTTCTCGTTTTGTTACCCCTCGGGCAGATTCTGCCCGAGCGGTATTGTCGTTGCCTCCGTCGTCTGTTACCCCTCGGGCAGATTCTGCCCGAGCGGTATTGTCGTTGCCTCCGTCGTCTGTCCGTCCGTCCGTCCGTCTGTCCATCTGTCCATCATATCATTGTAAACACATTATCTCAAAAAGTCCTTCACTTACAACAATGAAACTTCATACAGTTGTTTAACACAGCCAGTACCAGAAGCCTATTGAAAGTCGGTGCCATTGGATGTGTTTTTCAGGAGTTATGCCCCTTTATACATGTCTGGCTGTTTTTATCCTTGTAAACACATGATCTCAAAAAGTCCTTCACTCACAACAATGAAACTTCATACAGTTGTTTAATGCAGCTAGTACCAGAAGCCTATTCAAAGTCGGTGTAATCGGATGTGTTTTTCAGGAGTTATGCCCCTTTATACATGTCTGTTGGTCCATATCCTTGTAAACACATTATCTCAAAAAGTCCTTCACTCACAACAATGAAACTTCATACAGTTGTTTAATACAACCAGTACCAGAAGCCTATTGAAAGTCGGTGCCATTGGATGTGTTTTTCAGGAGTTATGCCCCTTTATACATGTCTGTCTGTTTTTATCCTTGTAAACACATTATCTCAAAAAGTCCTTCACTCACAACAATGAAACTTCATACAGTTGTTTAATACAGCCAGTACCAGAAGCCTATTGAAAGTCGGTGTAATCGGATGTGTTTTTCAGGAGTTCTGCCCCTATTGAAAGTCGGTGCCATGGGATGTGTTTTTCAGGAGTTCACACAAACCTGTGTGGATTGCTGTGAATAGACAGTAATCGTTCGACTACATCTACTATAGGTAATCACTGCTCTATTGCTATATTGTTTTGTCTGTCGATGATCTATATCATACAGGTAAATTATGCCCACCCCAAATATGTGAGTTGTTGGGGTCAGAAACATTATTTCCACAATTGCTCTGGGCCCGGCCCGAGGGGTCCCGATGGCGACAGCCACATGTTTATCCTGACCTAGTTTGTTCCATCGCGTGAGTTTATTTTTGGCCCAGTGCCACGTACGCGGATTTATTCAATTAGGTCAAATGAGCCTTACCACGTCACGTACACAATCAATGCACATAGTTCGGAATTCAAACGCCCTATTAGGTGAATAAAAACATCCTAAGAGTTCGGTATATGATAAATATATCATCATGACACTGTGTTGTTCCCGCACTTTGTATCAGCTCTCGTTCTCGGAGTCTGATCGCCGCATCGACCTCGACCTGCGGTCTCGGTCGATACGGCGATCAGACTCCGAGAACTCGAAGTAACAACACAGTGTCATGATAATATATATGTACTGTATCTGTTCGATCACTCCAGCTGTACATGTACTGCATCTGTTTGAAAACCCCAACTGTAATTTAGCAAGTGTTATATACTGCAATCAGATCTTTGTTAATTGTTAGGAAGTTTGAACTCTAGAAGTTAATAATTTCGGGCCAATGTGTTTAGTTATCACTATGAGATTTTACTCCAACAGGCCAGGATCTGGATTGTAATTTATTTCTCCCTGGATGCAGACCTGTCTGCTGATGCATTTGCCATCTCTCTTGCACTCTCATGTGCTGCTTTAGTGAAATCTTGTGCATCTGGGCATATTTCGTTAAATTATTTCTAAAATAACCAACAATCATTCAAAATTTTCCCAGTTGCAGAAATATGAGCTCTGCAATTTAAAAAAAAAAACTCTTTTGGACTTTATTAAAAAGTTGGCCTATTCATTATGGGTTCTGTGAAGGGGGAATGTAAAAATTTTGGTCCACTAAATTTTGTATGAAAATAAAAATGCGAAATTTTTTATGAAATGACACATTTCACATTTTTCGGGGGCTCGTATATTTCGGACAAATCAAGTCAAATCTCCTGCCTTGACAAAATTAAAAGTTGAGAGGTCTGCTGGATGTGGAGCTGTAATGAATGATTGATAGCCTGAGCTTGGAAGTACATGTAGGTACATCAATGTTACTTGCCCCATTTATGGGGTCTCCTTCCTTGGACAATATGGGTATTATTGACATCATGAACGGCACTTATAAGGTGGTCCCGCTGGTCATCAGTACTAATTTCATTGATTCAGGGGAATATGCTGCAGTGCAGACCTTGATATGGGGAGATGAAACTGCTCTCCTTTATTAATGTCTGATGAGCAGCGATCACACTAATTGAATGAACTTGCAAATGTGCATGGTACTTGTATTTTTTTTTTTTCCTTGTTTCAGTCATTTTGCTACATTTATGGCCCTTTATCAATGTCCGCCAAAACTCATGTATTGCATTCATATTCAGGCCATACATGTATCAGTTTCATGAATAACTTTGAAACTAAGGTGATCCGTAATGCACATTTGTGCTTATTACCCCTTGGACAAATTAGTCCTTGTGCCATTGTCAGCATCATGTACATGTATGTCTGCACTACCTCTCTTTTCTCATGAATAGTCTACCTCAAGAGTGGCTATCATTCACCAAACTCGCATCAAACATGCGTATGGTCACAGAACAGAAGCCTATTGAAATTTAGTGAGATTGACCATTTTTTCTGTGGGTAACCAGGTCAAATCATGTCAGTTCATAACCACTTGCTTGTTTCCAGAGGATATCAAGATTCATAAGGCCGAGGCACAGATTGTCATCATGAATGCTAGTCAGCCTGTTCTCTTGTTACCACCATACCTCAAGAATGATATGAAGCCCAAACTTGGCTCACATGAACATATGGCCTTGGAAAATAAGCATTATGAAAATCTTTCAGGTTAACCCATTTCTTCTGAGTCACCAGGTCAGAGTTTCATTTGTCATCGAAGACTTTTTTACCACCAATGCTTACTAAACTTCTACCAGACAGACTTCTGGTCATCAGCTAAGTATTGATAAATGGACTTTGGGGTATTGCCATCATTTACATATAATAACTCAAAAATTACTACTTAAAAGAGTGTAAAAATCACACATGCATGTTGTTGCAGAATGGAAGCCTCTTCATCACCAGTGACTTGTTCTCCAACAACTAAGGCACGGTTCTCAATTTGTTATGCTTTTAGAAAGGCTGAAAACTTCAGTCCTAAACTCGGAAAATCAGCAAGAAAATCAAAGAACTTACTTTTAATCGAAAACTCAGAAAATTCTGAGGGAAAAATTGCAAAAAATTGTTGTAAACATGCAAAAAGTTATTGAAAAACACAGCAATAATTTCTTTATCAGTGGAAATATTATCACCGCTGTGGAAATATTATCGCCAGTGGAAATAGTTTCTACCGCGGAGAAAATATTTCCACCCTGGAGGAAAGGTTATGGCTGCAGTGATAAGTACATGTATTATTATCACCATGGTCAAATTAGTTTCTTCCTCGGTTAATATTTCCTCTGAGGTGGACCATGGACTTTAAGATCATACCCAGCACTACATGTATATGTCAGCGATCTAAACCAATCGGCCAATTGACCTCCCACAAAAATAGGAGATTTGGTGCCTTACTCTGGTGGTCGCTGCTGCGAATCATGCATGGGATATGAACAGTGCTCTGAATGGTCCACCATACTTTACACATTTTGCCAATACTCCCATTGATATGATCAGCCTCAACACTCCTGCATCAGCAGTGTTGTATCCAGTTTTCTCTCAGCCTGCTGAATCTGTATTGGCTAGGAGTAAATAAGATCAAACAGGGGCCATCAACACATAATGATCACAGTCGATTTTCTTCACTATCCATCAAGTGGAATTTTGACAGTTACGCTGTCTTCAGTCTCTGGACACTTGTTACCATTGGGAGCAGAAAAAACAGTGGCCACACAATTTGAGTTCATCTGGAATTCCGATTAATTTCTCTCCCCTTGACAGGAATTCCTGGCGCCAAGAGGATTGAGAGAGATTTCTGAGCAGCTTTTTCTGCGGCCTGCTGCAGAGAGATGTGTCATCAATTGACATGCTTAAGTTAGATAGTCCGGTCCCTCATTAGTTTGAATACCCTCATATCAACATGTTTTATGCACATGCAGATACATTTAAGCATTCTGTCTGCAAGAACATTTGTACATGTAGCATCTGAAATTTATCATCATTCCCCTTGTCCTGTTGGTTAACGGATATACACATTGTCAGCTGCCATAGTTTCTACTTCCAGTGCTGTATATAATAATGGTACATATATATACTGCAACAGATCATACCATTATAGCGGCAGTCTTAAATTCAGTCCCATCACAGAATTATGCTGATATAGCGGGGGAGAGCTCGCGATCTGACAATGATGTATCGGTACATCAGTGAAAATTGACACGGACTTCACTTGAAGTTCAGTCACAAAAATTAGCATTCCTTGTCAAAAATTGTCTTTCATAATAATTAAAGTTTGGAACTCTAAAATTCATACCAAAATATTAGAACAAAAAATCAGTTATAAAAGTGTGTGAAGATATTCTGCCAAACTTGAATATTTACTGCATGAAAACATGTAATGGGGCAAAATGGTGTCATCCATGAGGTTGGCAAAGCAAGTATAGAATTTCCACTTACATGTACTCTGAGGTAACAACGAACATAAGATGTCAAATTTTCCTTGACATTGCATTGTGGGGTATTTGACAATTGAAAGAGGTTGTACACTGATGGATTTGTATGAAAGGTAAGAGGATTGCACGTTTGAATGACAGCCATTGGGAAAAGAATTCTGGAGCTCGATCTTGTTCGACTACAATAGCAAGCCTTCTCGCCAGTTTTCGTCTATTTAGACGAGCAATAACAAGCGCTCCTGAGAACCAGCCGGCCTGCCGAGCCGATCAGCGCTCTCGACCATCAAACTCAGCTCATTGCTCTTGGAGAACAGAACGTGATGATTTTTACCCATCAGTTTTGCCTTGGGGTATTGTCATCATGAAGCGTGTCCATCCATTTGTCTGTACGACAGCGAGATATCGGTTCACTGACGAATTCCAAATTGCTCATCCAGTCAAGAGCCAGAAACCTATTGAAAATGAACTCGTTCGGATAATTTATATGGTTGCTATGTCAACATAATCTTCTTTTAATAATCATTTTTTTTATTTTTTTTTATTCAGTTCACCTGTCAAGAGCCAGTCTCTGGCATGTCATACGTATACATTCCATAGGAATGAAATATACTACAGGGTGAGTAAAAAAAATGTCCATCTGTGGTTTTGTTGATTTCTCATACGAAGTTACAATTTATCATAACACATGGAAGGGTACTTCATCTCTCCACTATATTCAACTATGGTATGTTTTATTCGTGGAAGAAAATATACATATATTGTGTATATACCAGTGGTGCTCACGAAAGGAAAGTGCATTCTCTCCATAACGCAGTAATGAGTGAACACAGCAGTTGATGAAGAAACAAGAATGAGACTCTTCACTGTTTATCTATTTTTCGATATTTCTGTTGCTCATTTTTCCAATGTCAAGCAACAACTCTCGGAGAGAAAGACACTTAAAGTGCAACAGAGATACCTGAAAACAGCTAAACATGAGAAGTGTCTCATTCCTATGTCCGGTTTCATGCATTCCCACGATATGTAGAGAATGCACTTTCTATTCATGAGCATCATTGGTATATACACATTATATGTACCAGTATATTTTTGTCCATAAATAAAACATACAATGGATGATATAGTACAGAGAGGGAGTACCCTTCGTTGTGTTATATTCATATACACAATAAATTATATCTTAAGATGAATAAATGAACAAAACCACTGATGGACATTTTTTTTGACTCAGCCTGCTATATAGCAGTATTTGCAGCAAAAACAGTAAATTATACTTCACATACATATATGTATACATGTTTATGTCTCTCTAATTGCATTCAGGTTCTTGTTGCTTCAATGCATTTTGCTGAGAAGCAACAGGAACTTGATAATGTGATGTCTAGCACTCTAATATTACTTGTCTTTATTGCACCATGTAAGCGTCCTGTCTGTGTCTTGTGCGCTGTCCTCAGTATTTTATAGGGTGGATGGAGGGTGTCTGGTTCCATGCTGCTTCAAAGATTTCTTCTTTGAAGTAGCAGGAACACAACTGGGCTGGGTGGTGCTTAGTTGGTTCGTCCAGATATAGCTGAAATATTGTTGAAAGCGACATTAAATTCTATTCACTCACTCAGTCTCTAATTGCAAGATTTCTGATTTTTATGGAGTGCCTTACTTCCCCAAATAAATAATAGTACAAGAACTATATTCACTGGTTCCCACTAATCTATTGGGGTTTTTTTGGAGGTGGGGGGGGGGGGGCATGGGGAATTTCTTACTTCCTTGTTAGGCTGGCCTGACATCTCCAAGCATGCCAAGTAGTCTAGTTGCCGGCTTGGGCAAATTTTGAAAAGGGTATTGTTGTCATCGTTGTCGTCTGGCTGTCTGTCTATCCATCTTTTTCGTGGACACGATATCTCAAGAAGGATTACAGCCAGGCATTGTAAATTCATACCACATACATGTATGCATCTGGTGAAGGGTCAGAAGCATATTGAAAATGACCGATCTTGACCTAATTATCAAGTTCAAATTCTAGTTTTTGTTATTTTACTTAAAGGATCAAAGCTAGGGTCTCTAAATTCATATTACATATGCAACTGGTGATTGACAACAAGCTCAAGGTCATATACTGTTTATTATGATATAACATGAAGAAATATAGCTAGGCTTTCCAAATTAATGCTATGTTTACATCTGGCGATGATCCAGAGGTGTTCTGTTCAAAAATGGCTGACCTTGACCTATTTTATCTAGGTCAGATTCTATTTATTATGATATTTCATGAAGAATTATATCTGTATTGTCCAAATTTATACCACATGGCTGGACCTTAAGTCTGTTTAATATCACTAACCTTGACGCTAAAGGTCAAATTCTGTGTAAGATCTCTGACTTCATGTTTCATATTAGTCCAGTCGCTTAGGTGAATAATCGTGACACGCCGGATTAAAGCATGAAACTTTGCACAGTTACTGTACATAGGATGCAAAAGCATATCCTGGGTAGGTGCCCGACCTGGGTGACCTTGTTCTCTCAAAATCCAAGATGGCCACCAATATGGTTGCTAAATATTCTAATGGTCATATCCTTGCTCGTATGTTGGCTAACATCTTATTTAAAGTGGCCATATATATGTTTTTGGGGGCACGGATATCATAAACGGATATTTCAAATAGGTTACAATGACAGATTTAATCATAAATCAAGATGGCCGCCAATCAGTTGACGAAACTTGACGAGATATGAAAATTATTCATGTCCAATTAGTGTATCGTTATATATACAATACAGATCTAATGAATGACATAATTTAGACATACACGAATAACTGTGTTTCCCAAGTACTTTTGACAGGGCTATGAATACTGAGTCATGGCTGCATGTTTATTTACAAGGTCGTTGATCTTCAGGCCATCAATTTACTAATACAAGAACGGCATTAGTATTGTGGCTGAGCGCCATTTTTGAATGAAATCGTGAAATGCTGGATTGAAGCTGACCCATCTCGGCATAGTAAATGAACATGTTATATACAAACATTCCGCATGACGGTGAACGACCTCAGTGACTTGGTTTTCGAAAAATCCAACATGGCGTCCAGGTTACTCATTAAAATGGCTAAATATACCTTTGTGTTGTTCAGAAATTAATAAATTGGTAATTCTAACCCTTTGCAAAAAATAGTGTCAAAAGATACTATTTAAAGTCAAACCTCGTATCGTAAGATATGTAAACTATGTAAACTATGAAAGAGGATGTCAAAGTGCTGCGCAATTGTTGCTGAACCATGCTAAATGGCACAAAGCATGTCATCTAAGATTTCCCAGCAAAAAACTTGAATGATCGAAAGATCGCCAAAAGAACAAGCGAATAAATAGCGCTGGTTCGGGGAAACAGAAGTCCAAACACCAATCACTCGGAGCCTCTGGTAGGACCGAGCAATCGTCTGTATGTACGCTGAAGGAGTGCTGCATATATGCTCAACGGTGACTCTAGACAAATCTATGGAAGATGGCTACCGGCCTGCTGCAAGATACAGAACTCTTATCACAGATTGCCGGAGGAGATTTAGCGGCAAATGTTTATTGGAGCTAAATAACATAATATTTGTTTGATGGCTTACAATAATTGCTTCAGAGTTTTGAAGAGAAAGAGACAAGTCGTAGGCAGGTAAAATTTTAGACAATGTAGAATCCAAGGTGTCCCCAGAGCCATTTTTCTACACTGAAAGAAATGTTGAAAAGAGAACCTACATATTCAGGTTTGCTGAGTTACGTGTAGTATATGAAGAGCGATTAAGCATTCTGGGATTGCCGAAGACCATCAACAAATCCAGGCTAAAGAATAGGCTCCTATAGCACACTTTCTGGTGGAGTCAGGATTAGTCTGATTAAGGACCGTAATATACGTGGGTTACCTCTTCAACATCGCTTTTAATGTAGGAAACTATAGTTTTGCAGTCACCAAGTTTTCACTTTCAACCGATGACACGATTTGGCTCTTTCTCTCCGCACTTCTTTAGGTCACAAACCCCTAAATGGTTTTGGGGTACAAGGTGGTATTACGGACTAAAACTCCTGCGGATCAACGATTGGCCATTATATCGGACTGGACGGAAAATGCTTTCTGATCTATTTTTAAATGTTTCTACAATATTCAACTCTAGAAAATATCAAAATAATCTTTCCAAATTATAAGAGGGGAAAAATCTGGGTCAGTTTGATTGGCCGCCCCCCAAATCCGATGCTCAGATGTCAGGTGGCATGCCATCTTTTCTGTCGGCTCTGGCTCAAAACGATCTTGGGAAATGTATGCTGATTTTTACCCCTCGGCCAAAATTTGGCCGAAGGGTATTGTTGTCGTCATGTACGTCCGTCCGTCCGTCCGTCTGTCCGTCTGTCCGTCACACCTTTCTCGTTACCAAGATATCTTTAGAACGACTTACCCTAGGCACACCAAACTTGCATTGCACATCCATATGCTCGTGCCCCAGAACCCTATTGAATCTGGGCCTGATTGGTTGGAAACTTTGGCGGCCATCTTTAATTTATGCGAAATCATCACAGCTTTCTCGTTACCAAGATATCTTTAGAACGACTTACCCTAGGCACACCAAACTTGCACTGCACATCTATATGCTCATGACCTAGAACCCTATTGAATCTGGACCTGATTGGTTGGAAACTTTGGCGACCATATTTAATTTATGCAAAACCATTAATCTTGTGTATCTCGGGTACCATTTCACTGTTCAATGTGAAACTTAGTATAGATCATCGATGCATCAAGAAACTTCAAAGGAATGACCAAACCAGTTTCCCTGATTCTGTGGAAACCATGGCGGCCATCTTTAATTTATGCAAAATCTTTAATGATATATATCTTTGATACCATTCAAGTGTTCTATACGAAACTTGGTATACAGCATCGATGTATCAAGAGACCTTCAATGTATAACCACAGCAATTCTTCTGAGTGGCGGGAAGGATGGGCGGCCATCTTTAATTTATGTAAAATCATTAATTATCTCTATTTCTGATATCGTTCAAGTACTCAATGTAAAATTTGATATACATCATCGATGCATTAATAGACTTACGATAAATGACAGTTCTGGTGTTTCTGATTGGTCGGAAACTTTGGTGGCCATCTTTAATTTATGCAAAATCTTTAATGATGTATATCTTTGATACCATTTCAGTGTTCTATATGAAACTTGGTATACAGCATCCATGTATTAGAAGACTTGCAATGAATAACCACATCAGTTCCTCTGAGTGGTGGGAAGGATGGGTGGCCATCTTTAATTTATTCGAAATCATTATTGATCTCTATCTCTGATAACTTTCAAATGCTTGATGTAAAATTTGGTATACATCATCGATGCATCAAGAGACTTATGTAATGAATACCGGTTTCTCTGATTAGATGGAAACCTTTAAGACCATTTCGAATTACAAAATTTTTCATAATCTGTATATTTGTCACTTGACTGCTTGGTGTTCCTGAAGTCTTGGTTCAAATCGAATACATTATAAATGGCTGGCGCCCAGAGCCGAGGGGTTTTCTGATGCGCAGCTTCGTATTTCATATGTTTTAGTAAAAAAGCTAAGTTACATCATGTGGTAGGTCATTCATGGTGGCAAATGTTAGAGAGTATCGTTTTCGCAAGATGTGCGCAATGAATTTACTACATAATAAGTTAGACGATTATTTAGTGGTTTGTGACCTGTAAGCCCTCAAACCTCTATTATCACATGTTGCTTCAATAGTAACTAAATCTCATGAGATAACATGCATTTCGGTATCTTGAGCGGGCCAACCTTCTCCCCCCGACCCGAATCGGCTTGTTTGTTTTTTTTGGGTGATTTTTCGATCTTCTTTCACATTCACTTAATTCTAAGTCGACGAGCACCGTATCAAGTTCCTGAAAGTCCTTGCCATTCCTTACTAAATCATCGTAGTATTTCAAAGCTCCCTCGTCAGATTTCTCCACAGGACACTTGAAATCCCCTCGCCTCTCACAACAAAAAATACAACTTCAGTAGAGTACTGAAACTTACCACACGGTATCTTTTAAAAAATGCAGGATAGCCGTCATGATGTGACCGTGACGTCATATTCGCTGAAGCTATTTTTGGCCTATTTTGGGCCGATTTATCGAAATTTTTATTTGTCGATTCTTCTTTTTAAAAACCACTAAGTATAATAGACAATAACTAGTTTTACCTAATTACTTTCTAGTCATTTTTCGCCTTTTGAGATACATGTTCGCCATTTTGAATTTACCCACGATCCTCTGCTCTGGATGATATGCAAATGGCCTTAAAATGACCCCAATACGATAAGCTAAAAAGTCACGAAGTTTCAGCCCCATAGGTTTCGTCGTTTTGGAGCAGCAGACAAAAGTTCAATAAGTGAGGAGGGGGCGGCGGAAAGTGCCCCCCCCCGCAAAAAGACCAGGTTGGGTTAAAAATCATATCTTTTGACAATATTTATGGTTGCAAAGGGTTCGAGGTACCAATATATCAATTTCTAGGCTTCACAAAGGCATATTTGGTCATTTTAATGAACACACTAACCCAACAAGAAGAAGAAATACGGGTATTTATATGTTTGACAGGCGTACTGGCCGCCATCTTGGATTTTTCGAAAACTAGGTCACTCAGGTCGGGCACCGCCATGCGGAATGTTTGTGCATGTCATGTACATTGACTCTGCCAAGTTTGGTGCTTTAATCCAGCATGTCACGATTTCATTGAAAAATGGCGTTAAGCCACTAGACTATATGCAATTAAGTTAGAATGGGCCAGAAAACTGTTAAGATGACTGACTTTGATCTATATTTCTAAGATAAAATTCCTTGATTTGATTATGAGCTATATAGAAGAGTACTCTACTGATTTTAGAGCTAAGAATTTGGTCATGCTCTTCTAGAACCTCAGCACAAAATTCTCCCATGAATTAACTCATTCGGTACCAATGACGCCAAAAAGGCGACAAAATAATTCCCTGTCTCAACCCCGTTGACGACTTTTGGCGTAATTTCTTAGAACCTCCCTAACCCCAATGACGCCAAAAGGCGACATCGCTGCTTCACCGTCGCATAAAACCCCACTCTGTCTGCAATGTAGCATTTTACGCGAGCACCTCGAGTGAAACTTGCCCAAATGTATATATTTTTGAAAAGCCTAAACCTTCAACATTCGGATGATCAAAGAATGTTTTCATTTTGACAAGCTAATAAAACAAGATCGAGAGTGAAACGAACAAATAATGGGGGAAATGTGGAACTACAAAATTTTCACAATTTTACCGTGTCCGTAAATGTTGCTGCAGAATGTAAATTCACTCCGTAATCCCGTTCAAATCTCTCTATTGCTGAAGTATAATGTGTCCAAGAGACCATCTAATCGTTCCATCAAGATGAAATTCATCAGATCCACTCCGTAAACTTTATTTCCACATTTTCCCAACACATGTGTCGGTAAATATTGGCCATTTTCATCTCCCGCCATGCTTGGAACGAACTGTACTGGTCGAATTGATCAATCGCGTGCCTTCGTTTTAGTCACGTGCCTAAAACAACCAACCGAAGCGCTGAAGTGTCGACGTGGTTCATTGGTGCATTCGACAGATTCGTCGGATGCATCATATTTATATCCAATCGTAGCTTTCGTAATATTAGCCATCCATTGTAACTATGACGAGATTGGGAAAGCCCAGGGAATCACCTTTCCAACGTGACCTAGATCATGAAAAACAACCGCTGGAAAGCGGAGATACATGCCTTCAAATAATATATGACCGGAATAATATTTACCCCTCAGCCCGATTATTGTTGTCACCCCATCTGTCCGTCTGTCTGTCATCTTTTTCCCCATATCTTGAGAACTACTGAAGGCAGATCGACGAAACTTCTGTCCAATAATATAGAATGTAATCTGTAGATGTGCCTTTTGTATGTTTCGTTGGTCAGGTCCACATCTGTCTGTCTGTCCACTTTTCTGTCCATCTGTATCATGGTTTAATTTCAACATTTCGTATTATGGGCCTTCTTGTGGTAAGTTTCTAAAATCTAGTGGTGGTCAAATCATTCACATAATAATTTCCCTGTATTCAGTAATGTTTTCTTTCCATTCTACTTCCAAATTATTCATGGAATGTTGCAAGCATTCTACCTGATCTCATAAATCTACATATTACATACACTAAAACAACTTTTCTGCAAGTGGACATGGAGATAACTACATAGAGAATTGAGTTGTATAATGTACTGGAAAATGTACATGTAGTGCAAGTTTAAATCTACAATTTAAATCTTCAACTGTTTCTGCTTGTGAATGACCATTTATCAATTATTCGGTTGGCTTTAATTATGCTTCCAGGGGTTTTTCTTGACAGTTTTTCATCGGGGTAACCCCGATGAAAAACGAATAAGAATTGAGTTTTGACGTTTTTTTTGGAAATTGAGTTTTCCATGAAAAAATTGAGTATTTTATTTTTCGGACGGCGCGCGAAAAAATTGAGTTTCTTTCAATAAAATTGAGTTTCTGTAACGAAATGCAAAGATAATTTTACAGCTCGCGAGAAGAAAGAAAAGACTGCACTCACGTGGTGGAAGAGCGATGTGTGCGTTGTTGTTGTTATACGCACAGCCTACGTTTTGTTCCACTTTGCATGCGGGCGTATGACGTCTCATTGGAAAGGGAATTCCTTGTAGTTTCTGATTGAATGCGTGATTTCGATCGATGGCCAATCAAACAGACGGTAACATCGAAAAACTGCAAGGGGTGTTTTCCCGTTTCTCTAGTAACGGTAACAGCCGATCCTGTATCGGTTACCTTGATTGGACAAGCGGGGTAACGTGACCTACATCGAAGCGCTCATTGGCCATAGCCCTTCAACTGGGTCAAGCTGATCTGAGGGAAACGCCATTTTTTATCTCATCCCGACGAAATTACGTGGCGCAGAAGCTCGAAAGAAATTTGAAAATAAAGTTTGTTTAGCGGATTTAATCGAAACCCGCACTTTGGAAATATAAACTGAGCTTCTGTACTTCAACTATACCAAAGAATCATATATTTTGAAGGGGTTTTCTGTGAGTATTTTATATTTTCTGGGCAACGTTTTATGGAAATCTCCGTTGGTGTTTTTTTTTATTTTTCATTTTTATTTCTTCCTCCCGACTTCGTTATTCTGAGACAGAATATCAAGTTTACATTCAAGAAATCAAATCAGGCTTAGCTAACAATATATGTATGGTTTTTATCGAGTTTCATGCTTGGTAAATTTGAAAAAAGCGATTTCAGAATGGTACATCGCTGTACTCGCATTGGCAGAAGCAAAGGCAAGCCAGTATTGCGGCTCGTCGCATTTTTCGTATAGAAAGACGAGAGCCGTTTGAACGACTCGCCGCAGCGTAACAGTTAAAATGCTGAAAAACTGAACTTAGAAAAATAAAGAACTGAATAAAGATCTATGCATGGAGACATTCATACAGTTGACTCCTCGTCGATGATCAATAATAAACTCCAGTAAATGGGGAGAGTCAGACGCAGGCATTTGCACGTCGCTGAAAGTGAAAGTAGGCGGGATGATATATGTAGAGCTGCCAGATGTCCAGAAATGTAAAGTGTCTCCATGAATAGATTTTGTAATAGATTATGTAATCGAAAATGCGAGACAAGAACTTTGATTTTCACAACACGTCGGTTCGGTATTGCTGCGCAACAACAACAACACAATGTTGTAGAGGGGTGAAAAAAACGTGATGGAGGGTGCATTTTATTTTCATTTTTCTGAAATCTGAAATACAACCAAAATGCTGGCCATACAACTGACATTTGAGATGCATACTGCAAACCTGTGTATGCATCAGCTGTTTTCAAGCACAGAAGAATTTTTCATCATTTAGATTTACACTGGAAGAAATATACCTCTGAAACGCCCGTACACAAGCTCTTTTTTTCTGGATGCTATTCCTATTTCTAAGATGAAAAGGCACTAAAAATTGAGTTTTCGCACTTCATTCGATGAAAATTGGGGAAAATTGAGTTTTCATACTTCATTCGATGAAAATCGGGAAAAATTGAGTTTTAGGCATTATTTAGCGCGCCAAAGGCGCGCGAAAAAAATTGAGTTTTATTGAATTCAGAAATTGAGTAGATGAAATTTTTTTGTCAAGAATAACCCCTGTGCTTCAGTTGTAATTTGTGAAATTTTCACATCTTGGGAACACTTATAAATAGTAGTTTCGTATCCATTTGGACCACTATCCATTATCCATTATCCACTATCCACTATCCATTTGGACCACCAGAACCTTATAGATCTACGTTTATAGTATACAGAGGCTTTATTTTTGAATGATACACTGAATAAAGCCAATGTTTACGTGCTATATTTTCTGAATAAATGTTTGAAACTTCAAGATATATTAGGTATGCATGCACAAATGAATCTATCCAACTTTATAACGAAATTAATTTGTATTACATGTACAACAACAATAAATAGTATTACAACAACTACAAGATGTGTCTTCGCCCCCGATAAACGATAGCTAATCTATGAAAATGATGAACAATATGAGAACAATACAGCATTCTCTTTGAGATTTCCACAAAAGCCCCAGCGAACAGAAAACTATGGACAAAAGACCCATCCATTATTTAGTTTCAGGCCAGGGCAATAAGATCCCAACTTTACCTGTCCGTGCGTCTGTGTGTCAGTGCATCTGTTTTGCCCATCTGAAATTCGTATCTAGGCAATAACTTGAGCACCGTTCAGCAGATTCTTCTCAAATTTAGTATGTACATGTATATACCATGTCACAAGATGTTGCTTGGGCTGGACTGTTAAGGGGCTGAGGAGCACCTCTGGTGCCACATGTTTGATACTGAAATAAGTTGATCATTTGGACATGCATTTATGATAATCACTCACTGTATTTTCATTGAACCATGCATTCTTTTTTGAAAAAAAAAACAACAAAAATTTGATTGTGAGTAAATATTGGCAAATGTAAAATAACAAATATATGACTTTTCAGTAGAACTTTATATTTATATTATGACATTTTCATGTTCTCAGACTGAGATAAATGAATTTCTAATTGGGCACCGCCACTCAGGTGCTGCCATTCTGTATGCTGGGGGGAAACCGATGAAAAGTTAAAACATCAACCCATCTGCCTAAGATTCTTTTCTAGCCTTGTGATTGGATGACTAAAGTTGTGTCAGTCTCGATATTTTCTGCTATTGCCTGTTAAACAATTATTAGACAGATGTCTGTCCATCTTGCTTGTTAACACAATATCTCTTGAAGGATAAAAGCCAGTGTTTCTAAATTCATATAACATAAGCAATTGGTTATCTATTTCAGAGAAATTTGTATTTCATTCAAAAACAGATGGATACTTATCATACTTGTAAGTAATAAGACTGGAAGATCTATATATACACCCTTGGAACTGTTTTAGTACATTGAGACAAGAACCCAGTAAGCAATAACATGTCTGAAGTTTTAGGGGTCAAGTAAAGGATGTGGCATGCCAGATCTGAGGTTGAAACTAGAGAGATCAGACAAATGGTAATCATACCCCCACAGTGCCATCACAAAGGTACCTCAATATAAACACTGATATTCCCACAATTGCCTTCCACTCATCCGGTGGTCTGAACTTTTTGCCCAGATTCCATGGTGGGGCCACAGTGGGGCACAGGCAAACATGCATTTTTATTGACTGTACATCAGTACATGTGGCCCAGAAAAGGCCAATGTTTGTTGGGAATTGTGCGGGATAATCGGGATAGGTTCTTTTTCTCTCGCCCACCTGTAGTTCGACAACATACAAACAAATGTCTTAGCCTGTCTTGATGGTTGGCTTCTTAATGGTTTAATCCTTACTGTTAACAGCAATGCAAGGGTCACAGGCCCGCAAAACAAAGAGTTTTAGGGGGTGTGGGCGGTGGTATTAGAGTGAAGTGTCGAAATATGGGGTCTCTATATATAACCCCATGGATGCTTTATATAAATCCACAACAAGGCGTGAAACGCAGTTTGGGTGAATCGAGAAATAAATGGTTTACTGCCAAACAGAATACATCAGCATATTCCACAAGTATCAGCTGCTGATCAGTGTATGACCTAATTGTCGGAGGCGTGTCGCGACTGACCAATCAGAATTGAGAACGAAGCCCGCCATAATCTCAGTTCCTAGATGGATGGACAGTTACGTTGGATTTTGAATCGCCCGGCAAAGGTAAAAAATTGCACAAATTTACTAATTTGATGACGGGAATATATAAAGTGATACTTGTAGAATATGCTGATGTATTTTGTTTGGCGGTAAACCGTTTATTTCTCGATTCACCCAAAGTGCGTTTCATGCCTTGTTGTGGATTTATATAAAGCATGAGGTTATATATAGAGACCCCATATTTCGACACTTCACCCTAATACCACCGCCCACACCTCCCAAAACTCTTGTTTTGCGGGCCTGTGGCAAGGGTTAACTCCACATAGACACCTTCTGCCTGCCAATATGTAATTTGTTCACACATCAATATTAATGTAGTATTGCCAAAATGCAGTGAGGGCTCACTGCATGGAACTCGATACCTTCCCCATTATGTAGACTGCAGGACTCTTTTCAGTCCTGAATTTATGTCTAACTCAAACTGCTATCCTAGAGCCTGATATCTGAAACGCCTGTCAAAAATGGCATACATACATGTATACAGTAGTCATGACGATGTTTTAAAATTGGTAATTTGAAGTTGTCCCAATAAGCTGAGTTCATTCATAACCTCAGCTATAGGTCATAATCTTAGCTAGATATCCTGATCTCAGCTATATGTCATGATCTCAGCTATACGTCATGATCTCAGCTATACATCATGATCTCAGCTATACGTCATGATCTCAGCTATACATCATGATCTCAGCTATACATCATTATCTCCGCTATACATCATGATCTCAGCTATATGTCATGATCTCAGCTATACATCATGATCTCGGCTATACGTCATGATCTCAGCTATAGGTCATAATCTTAGCTAGATATCCTGATCTCAGCTATACGTCATGATCTCGGCTATACGTCATGATAGCTATACGTCCTGATCTCAGCTATAGGTCATAATCTTAGCTAGATATCCTGATCTCGGCTTTACGTCATGATCTCAGCTATACGTCATGATCTCAGCTATACGTCATGATCTCAGCTATAATTGTCATGATCTCAGCTATACGTCATGATCTCAGCTATACATCATGATCTCAGCTATACATCATGATCTCCGCTATACGTCATGATCTCAGCTATACATCATGATCTCAGCTATACGTCATGATCTCAGCTATACGTCGTGATCTCAGCTATACATCATGATCTCAGCTATAATTGTCATGATCTCAGCTATACGTCATGATCTCGGCTATACGTCATGATCTCAACTATAATTGTCATGATCTCAGCTATAATTGTCATGATCTCAGCTATACGTCATGATCTCAGCTATAATTGTCATGATCTCAGCTATAGGTCATGATCTCAGCTATACATCATGATCTCAGCTATAATTGTCATGATCTCGGCTATACGTCATGATCTCAGCTATAGGTCATAATCTTAGCGAGATATCCCGATCTCAGCTATACATCATGATCTCAGCTATACGTCATGATCTCAGCTATACGCCATGATCTCAGCTATAATTGTCATGATCTCAGCTATACATCATGATCTCAGCTATAATTGTCATGATCTCAGCTATACGTCATGATCTCAGCTATATGTCATGATCTCAGCTATAATTATCATGATCTTAGCTAGATGTCATGATCTCCGCTAGATGTCATGATCTCCGCTATATGTCATGATCTCAGCTATACATCATGATCTCAACTATAATTGTCATGATCTCAGCTATACGTCATGATCTCAGCTATAATTGTCATGATCTCAGCTATAATTATCATGATCTTAGCTAGATGTCATGATCTCAGCTATAGTTGTCATGATCTCCGCTATACATCATAATCCCAGCTATACGTCAAGATCTCAGCTATGCGTCATGATCTCAGCTATAATTGTCATGATCTCGGCTATACATCATAATCATGTCAGATGTACCTCATGATCTCAGATGTACCTCATGATCTCATCTATACGTCATAATAGCAGCTACATGTCAGAATAACCACTATACATCATAATGTCAGCTGTATACGTCATGAGCTCAGCTACACGTCGTGATCTTTCCGTGAATTTGTTCTTCACTGGTCCCTACTCAGAGGAACTTTCATGTACATATACCTGTGATCTTTGCCAGGCCAGGGGCCGATTTCATGAAACCTCACTTTCCAAGGGCGATTTTTGCACTTGACCAAGTGCACTTCAAAAAAATCTCAAGTTGTGTTTTACCAAACGTTTTTGGCCGCACTTGGTCAAGTGACGTTTGAAGTGACCTTTTTGGAACTCTTTTGTGCGGTTTGGTAATAAATAGTACCCCCGCAGAATCAAGTGTATGCTCAAAATACTTTATGCGTTGGAGCCGATCGGTAGAATTTCAGGTGTCAAATAAATATGTCTGTGCCATTTTCGGATCTCTGAGGTGAATAAAAATGCCCATACATGCTTTATGGTGCATGGACACATGAAAAAAACTTATTTTTCGACACTATCTCCCTTCATATTGGTCATTTCAAGTACGTTTTTATTTCAAGTGCGGTTTTCAAGAGAGATCCGACCACACTTGAACTCAAGTGCGATTTCAGGTTCAAGTGAACTTTCATGAAAATCAAAAACTCGAGTCCAGGGAGGTTTTCAAGTGCACTTGAACTGTGAGGTTTCATGAAATCGGTCCCTAGCTGACCTGTAAACAGATATAACTCCGAGATATCCTTTCATCTTGCTGCTTTTCAGACAGGGACGGTCTTCACATGTTTCGATGACATAATACGTAAACTAAATCTCGGAAACCTTTGCTCGTTTATTTTTTGGAAGCCGCGAATGCTCTCTGTAATGGTTCCCGACTGGTGCCAGCCTGCATGAAGGAATTGAATGCTAACACACGGTTTTCAGCAACCTCGCCACCGGATAGCTTTTCAGACGGAAAATACACGAGGGTGAAAATAAAAACCTGGGACATTTGAAAAGTTGTTGACCAGAACTGAATAAAACTGACACCAGTATAAAGCAAAGGATTTGAAGTAATATACAAGAGCACAAATACTCCACCATGAGGCACATGTGTAGATTACAACAACAACATGCTGCTTTTACTTTCGGAATGAAACGTGGCCACTGACACGCTTGTGTCACTGGACCTTGATAGTTGTATGTCTCTCTAATCTGTAAGTGGAAATTCTTCTAGGCAATATTTTGATAGTGAAAATGGTTCACACTTGGACTTTGACTAAAAATATGCAGACTTGTTCAAAAAGTTTCAGGGGCCAAATGGCAAGTAATATGTAATTCTGCAGTCGCCAAAACGGATTTACGGTCGCAAATGACGAGCTGGCGACCGGTTATGTCAACCCAGCACCAGTGAAAAATACCCATTGAGTTAAGAGTGGATTAACAGATAAACAAGAACAACAACAAATTGGATATCATTTAGCAGATTCAGAATTCGTTCAAAATTAAAATGACATATAATTTTTCCTAAGACAGCACATCGGGCAAAGTAGAATTTGTATTGAGACAACAACAACAACAATGCGGTCGACCACTTACATTGAGAGCACACATTCAAGTCAGTTTATTTGAGGTCATTTTAACTTTAATGGCATTGCACTTCTTGTTTAAATGTTTGTGGCTCTCAAAATTTGATGGTGAGTCAGATCTCTGACTGTAAAAACCAACACGGTATAAAATTTTGTGGGACAAAAATAGGAATTTCCTTATTTTTTTTTGTTGGTGTTGTGTATCTGTTATAAATTCATGACAAACTGTCAAATAAAGAAAATAAAAAGTCTGAGCTCCAGAATTAAATCAAGTCATTTATTCATGATAGCTACAATAGAAAAGAACAACTGCTCACATCCTCACCCGAAGAAAGAAAAATAAACCGTAATCTGGGGTGAATTTGAACACTTTTTGAGATCTTTTTTTTTTAAGTATTATAAATCAATTTTTGAAAATGCTAGATATTTCCCTCGTGTCGGACCTTTCAGATGCAGGAGATTGGTGATCATTGGATCAAAGCTTTTTTTTTTATTTTAACTTGTTCATGGGTTGGGGTGACTTGGAACAATTAAGCCAAAAAATGTAATGTATAATGTTTTCTTCATCTCACTTGACCCAACATATGATTATCAGTTTCACAAGTCTCTGCCTTTCTGATGAGTTACTGTGATTTTTCCAACCATTAAAAAAGTGTAAAAATCGAGGTATTGTTTATGAGCTACAATGTAATAACCAAAGAAAGAAACAGAAGTCTATGGCTTTTTCATATTAGACAGAACCAGACCCCAGCTGGTTACTTACATGTACACATCACTTTTGGTTCGTATTTGCAAAATAACAACAAGAGCCATTCTGAATGTGTTCAAATTCATCCTAGGTCACAGTAGTAAAAAAAACAAAATATTTTCCTACCACCCTATCCACATTAGTGAAACAGGGTCAGGTTACGCCCAACACATATATTTTTAAGGATGGCCGGATATCTACACATATATTGGTTGATGTTAGTGTTGGGATGTATACATCTAACATATGTCTACTCGCAATACCCAGCTTTCTTTACTATGCCCAGGTGTATATGATGCCCTTCTTTAAATGGAAGTGTTCAACTGTTCACTTGCTGTACTTTACAATATCACTCTTTTTAAGAAGTTCTAATGAATCTATACTCCAAGTTAACTTCTCAGTACAAACATGCCACTGTTAGTGTACATCAAAGACAAATCATACAATATTTGCTTGGAGAAAATTGTTCTGTCTCTACCTCGGAATGTTTATTGGTCTACCATATTTCCAGCCTCGACCCCCAGGCCGCGTTATGATCAGATTACGGAGGATTGTTTCAACTCCCCGTCTTTCACAAGGCAGGTTTTTTGTTTTGCCTTGCTACAGGTACAGGTACAGGTATTGAAGCTGTGAAGTGAGGGTTAACATACTGTACAGCATCTCTGTTAACACATAAACTTGGATCATTCTACTGAAACTTTGCCTCCAAGGTTATCATCTTAGGGAGTACAACCTGGAGGTAAAAATGATAGTTTTGCTTAATATTTATGGAGCTTTTTGAAATTAGGGCATGAGTTCCTTGATAGGAATGGCATATATGGCACTCTGATCCAAATGGGATACACTATGCCCAGTGTAGTGTTCTAATCAGCATGGAGAGGAGTTCCAATTGGAATGGCATATGCCATTCTCTCTGTGCTACATGTATTGTATGCATGGCATGCCATTATGTCATCCATGCTCTGCTGAGTTCGAAAAAGGAATGCCTTATGCCAGTTCCTAGCATGCCCCAATTTCAAGAAGCTCCCTAACTGCATCGGCTGGTATTAAAAAAAATAATTGTCTATCTAATTCACATAATAGACATTGTTTTTCCAATTATGGATTAGACTATGCATTCTATCACTGGGAAAATACTGTTACGACATGTATCAAAACAAAGATAATTCGCTTGAATATTTTGGAGACTCTTAAACTATATGTGCATCCATCAAAAGTTATCAAGAGATTTGAGAAACAACTGCAAAGATTGCTTGAAATTGGACAGCCATTCATAATCGATCTATTTCAATTTGCAATGTGTTTGGGTTCATCTTGAAGGGTACTCCCCGCAGAATCAGTCAGAACTTTGGGGATTGTCGGATGGTGAGAACAAAGTCTGGATTTAATTGCATAAGAATTTTCACTGTTTAGTTTTCCTCCAGGATTACCCAAGCTGACAGCAGAGTCAATCGAGGTTGACAGCTAGCCACAGTGTTGACCTCGTTGATTGGCAAATGTGGCGAAATTTTTTCGAAGTGGGATGTGTTTTTACCAAACCACAAAGGCATGTGATCATGGTTCAGAAACCTGTTAAAAATTAGTCAGATTGGCCTATACTTTCTCATCCACTATGTTGAACTGTCACATTTGTCACCAATTGCTTGTTGGCATCAACTGCTTCTTCTTCACAAGGGTCATTGAATACTGCCAAAGCTGAGGGGTTCTCAGTCCTTTGCATGGTTCATGTTTATAATGAAATTGTCAGTGTATATAAGACAGTTGCCACCAGATTCCTCGATCAAAACAGGTCATGAAGCAGGACAGGAAAATCCCCCCCAAAAATCATAGAAATTGTGGCCATTCGATCAGCCGAATGGAAATTTACCTCACATTTGCCACATACTCCAGCTGCGTGTACAGTCCACTTGGTTCTCTTAAGCATCATCATAATGATACATGATGTCACTGGAGGGGTATTTTGCAGTTTTACTGGGGTTGTATAACGTAATGTTTTATGGGAGACATTTGTTGTGACACTTCTTTCATGGTTAGCATTTACTATTGTGTAAATTTCCCCCAGAACCTCACTGGGAGCATCATTTTTACTATGTTGCTCACTCAAAATAAGTAACTTGCAAAGCAACCTCTGCTTTAATACTCCTCCACCCTATGGGCTTACGAGTACTGTTATGGCCCTGGGGGTTACGTCTGTCCATCTGTCCGAGCTGTATCTCGATAACTATTGCAAGGAAGTTCATGAAACTTAGAGGTTATGATCATTTTTGTCCCCCGCTACTTAGTAGGGGGGGATATTAGAAACACCGGTGTCCGTAATTCCGAAATTCCGTAATTCCGTAAGATTTTCTTGTCCGGACAATAACTCGTGAACGATTTAACCGATCAACTTCAAACTTGGGGTGTGCCTTGACATTGGCGAGAGGACGGTTGGGATTGTTTTTCAGCAATGTGCATAATCCAATATGGCTGCCGTCAGCCATTTTGGATTATAGGCAGTTGGATTTTAGATTTTCTTGTCCGGACAATAACTCGTGAACGATTTAACCGATCAACTTCAAACTTGGGTTGTGCCTTGACATTGATGAGAGGACGGTTGGGATTGTTTTTCAGCAATGTGCGTAATCTAATATGGCCGCCGTCAGCCATATTGCATTATAAGCAGTTGGATCACAGATTTTCTTGTGCGGACAATAACTTGTGAATGATTTAACCGATCAACTTCAAACTGGGGGTGTGCCTTGACATTGGTGAGAGGACGGTTGGGATTGTTTTTCAGCAATGTGCGTAATCTAATATGGCCGCCGTCAGCCATATTGCATTATAAGCAGTTGGATCTTGTCCGGACAATAACTCAAGAATGATTCAACTGATCTACTTCATATGTGGGGAGTGCCTTAACATTGTTGAGAGGAGGATTAGGATTGTTTTTCAAGGACGTGCTTAATCCAATATGGCCACCATCAACCATACTGGATTTCATTGGATTTTAAGCAGTTTGATCTTGTCCGGACAATAACTGGAGTACGATTCAACTGATCTACTTCAAACTTGGGGAGTGCCTTGACATCGGTGAGAGGACGATTGGGATTGTTTTTCACCAATGTGCATAATCCAATATGGGTATGTGGGGAGTGCCTTAACATTGTTGAGAGGAGTATTAGGATTGTTTTTCAAGGACGTGCTTAATCCAATATGGCCACCATCAGCCATACTGGATTTCATTGGATTTTAAGCAGTTTGATCTTGTCCGGACAATAACTGGAGTACGATTCAACTGATCTACTTCAAATTTGGGGAGTGCCTTGACATCGGTGAAAGGACGGTTGAGATTTTTTTTCAGCGATGTGCATAATCCAATATGGCCGCCGTCAGCCATACTGGATTTCATTGGATTTTAAGCAGTTTGATCTTGTCCGGACAATAACTGGAGTACGATTCAACTGATCTACTTCAAACTTGGGGAGTGCCTTGACATCGGTGAGAGGACGGTTGGGATTGTTTTCAGCAATGTGCATAATCCAATATGGCCGCCTTCAGCCATATTGGATTATAAGCAGTTGGATCTTAGATTTTCTTGCCCGGACAATAACTCGTGAACGATTTAACCGATCAACTTTAAACTTGGAGTGTGCCATGACATGGTGAGAGGACGGTTGGGATTGTTTTTCAGCAATGTGCATAATCTAATATGGCCGCTGTCAGCCATATTGGATTATAAGCAGTTGGATCTTGTCCGGACAATAACTCGAGAACGATTCAACCGATCTATTTCATACCTGGGGAGTGCCTTGACATTGTTGAGAGGAGGATTAGGATGGTTTTTCAAGGACATGCTTAATCCAATATGGCCACCATCAGCCATACTGGATTTCATTGGATTTTAAGCAGTTTGATCTTGTCCGGACAATAGCTGGGATACGATTCAACTGATCTACTTCAAACTTGGGAAGTCCCTTGACCTTGATGAGATCCCGGTTAGGATTGTGTTTCATGAACGAGCATAATCTAATTTGGCTGCCAACTACCAGCGATATTGGATTATGTTGCATTTTAAGCAGTTGCATCTTGTCTGGACAACAAATCTAGAATAATTCAACTGATCGACTTCAAACTTGCAGTTTGGCTTCACATCGGTGAGAGGACAGTTATCATTGCTTTACAGTTACCTGTGTAATCCAAGATGGCCACCATCAGTCATCTTCGATTTTCAGCATTTAGATCTTGTCTGGACAATAACTCTAGAACGATTCAACCAATCTACTTCAAGCCTGGGGAGTGCATGGACATTGGTGAGAGGACAGTTGGTATTATGTTTTATGGATGTGCATAATCCAATCTGGGTGCCATCCGCAGTATTAGATTATGTTAAGCTCATCAGCGATATCTCCATTTTCAAATCATACTCTTCATCAATGATATGAGATTTCATCGACCAAATAAAATCGACCATAGAGGTCCATGACCCCCGCAGCAGCAGCGCCAGTTATGGTGGATGTAATCCACCATAACTGGTGCTGCTAGCGGGGGACATGGACCTCTATGGTCGATTTTATTTTTTAGTTGTCACTAAAACTGTGACTTTGAGACTGGTCTAACCTGTCATTTATTATTTTTATGGGGGATATAGCGGTCGCTTTGTCCGTCCATCCGTCTGTCCTTCCATCCATCCATCCATCCATCCATCCGTCCGTTAACACATTTTAGGCAAAACCGCTTGAGATACAATCACCAAATTTTCAACACTTATTTATGTAGTGCTAAGTCAGACGCCTATCGAAGATGGCTCCCCTCGGCCCATATTTTACAGAGTTATGCCCCTTTACAGATATATTAATTTATATTTCTGTCCTGTATGCCTGAATGTAACCAACTATATCTGCAGAACTGTGTTCGGTATAGCTACTATATTTTGGAAACTCTTACTTATATTGTTGTATTCTACAAGCCAACAAAGGATTACTGGCCTCGGCTGCCCCTTTTGGATGTAATAATCTCTGATCATCTAAACAAGTTTGGCATGTCATACCATAGACACTGACGGATGTGCATATCTGTAGTCTGTAATCTATAGAATCAATGAAGGTAACTTAAAAACCTGTGCCAATGTAATGTCAGTTAACAGTGAGAAATTAAAATAGCAAACTCCCCCTGTGATACATGATCATGAGGATGGTTGGTATTGTCATGTAATACTCAATGATTCCCCATGTTCACTTGTGCTGTTATTGCCCTTTACACTGTTACATGTTACATCAGATAATGAACTGTTGCCACTTCAGTTGCCTGTACCTTTTTAATTGTACTCATACTGTTGACAGAACTCTGTAACTACTATTATTATTGCACTGTCTTCATACAAAGTTACTATTATTATTGCACTGTCTTCATACAAAGTTACATTGTACATGAATGTAATGTGGGAGCATGGAAAGCTGTGGTCATTGTCTGTGAAGGGTTAATGCTACTGTAAAAAGGTTGTTAGCCCAGGCCAAAAGCTGGTATACAGGCTGGAGGGAGTATGGGGCCCCATCCATGTACATGTATTATTAGCTAGGAGAACTATAGCCATGATGAGAGCTGTTTTGTGTAGAGGTTATCAGTGGTCTAGCTCAGTCAGTCAGTCAGTATTAGTGGGATTCTCAGGGATGATAGAAGTCAGAGATCATTGGAACAGCTACCTTACTGCTTCAAACTGGCATGTCCCTGAGGTAGCTAACATTTAACCCTGATAAGTAAGTTTTCCTTTTTTTCTTTGACTTCCAATACCATGGAAATTCTATTGTTTTTTATTACAGTGATCACCATTTGATGTTTTATCTTTCAGACCTGTGGTGTTGCTGCACAGCATGAAAATCATACAAATTGCGTTAATCTGTCACAGAAATGTACGAATGCAGATTAACGCAACAAAAACTGTGTAAATAAACAAAGTGTTTTTTTCCCGCACTGTTCTGTGTATTCATTGTCATGGAGTCTAAAATTCAAGGCTACATCATCACCATGTTGTGGGAATTCCTTATCAGAATTGGATTTTATATATTTTCCTTCAAAGTTCTCTCTAATCATATCTGGCGGGTGGTTGGGTGGGTTCAGGTTCCTGTTGCTTCAATGCATTTTGCTGAGAAGCAACAGGAACTTGATAATGTGATGTCTAGCACTGTAATATCACTTGTCTTTATTGCACCATGCAAGCGTCTTGTGCGCTGTCCTCCGTGTTTTATAGGGTGGATGGAGGGTGTCTGGTTCGATGCTGCTTCAAAGATTTCTTCTTTGAAGTAGCAGGAACACAACTGGGCTGGGTGGTGCTTAGTTGGTTCGTTGTGATAGCTGAAACATTGTTGAAAGCAACGTTAAATTCTATTCACTCACGCACTCTAATCGTATCTGAGTTATCCATTTATGTGATGTGAAGTTGCCATACATGTACATGTAATTTAAGAGTGGTAACTCTGTGACCGCTATCTCCAACATCCACACCCATAATTGGGGGCAGTTGGATCAATTTGATAATTCTGCAACTCAGTTGAAAAACCTATTTACAGATGTATATATCCCAACATATTGCAACATTTTCATTTCATTTGCCCGATCTGACAGAAGACTGTTACTGTTACTGTTACTAGAGAAATTCTTTGAAGCCAGCCAAGACAGGGTTAGGGCATGAAGAGAGAGATTGCCAAACATAATACATGTAGCTCTATGTACATGCATATCTCAGCAATTTCTCCTTAGGCTTTAAATACTTCGATCATCAACCTTGGTTTACCTGAATTTAAGGGGTTGTTTTTGGTAAACAAGGGGTTAATTATAAGTGACAGTTATAGCGGTAGTGGTAATCCAGCAGGCGCCAGGTTCCCTGGAGAAGGCAGTAAAAATAGTGGGCAACACAGCAGGATTTTGGGGAGAGCAGGGACATGCACTCTTGATCCTTTGGGTCATGTTTGTTGTAAAGGGAATTCTTCAGATAACAGAGGAATGCTACCAGCACAGGTACATGTACATAATAGGGATATACTGAGATACTGTTTTACATTATGTGCACTGTACCTACACAAGTACATAGTATCTACAGTCAAGTATACACAGTATCTACATTGCAAGTACATGTATAGTACGCCAGGATATATGACCTGATCCTAGCATCTATCACTGTACCTACACAAGTACACAGTATCTACAGTCAAGTATACACAGTACATGTATCTACATTGTAAGTACATGTACAGTACACCAGGATATATGACCTGATCCTAGCATCCATCACTGTACCTACACAAGTACACAGTATCTACAGTCAAGTAAACTACAGGATATATGATCTGATCCTAGCATCCATCACTGTACCTACACAAGTACACAGTATCTACAGTCAAGTATACTACAGGATATATGATCTGATCCTAGCATCCATCTCTGTACCTACACAAGTACACAGTATCTACAGTCAAGTATACTACAGGATATATGATCTGATCCTAGCATCCATCACTGTATCTACAAGTCAAGTATCCATCACTGTATATACAGTCAAGTATACACAGTATCTACAGTCAAGTATACACAGTATCTACAGTCAAGTATACACAGTATCTACAGGTCGAGTATACCACACCAGGTAATATGACCTGATCCTAACATCTATCACTGTACCTACACAAGTACACAGTATCTACCGTCAAGTATACCACACCAGGTAATATGACCTGATCCTAACATCTATCACTGTACCTACACAAGTACACAGTATCTACCGTCAAGTATACCACACCAGGTAATATGACCTGATCCTAACATCTATCACTGTACCTACACAAGTACACAGTATCTACAGTCAAGTATACCACACCAGGTAATATGACCTGATCCTAACATCTATCACTGTACCTACACAAGTACACAGTATCTACCGTCAAGTATACCACACCAGGTAATATGACCTGATCCTAGCATCCATCACTGTACCTACACAAGTACACAGTATCTACCGTCAAGTATACCACACCAGGTAATATGACCTGATCCTAACATCTATCACTGTACCTACACAAGTACACAGTATCTACAGTCAAGTATATACAGTATCTACAGTCAAGTATACCACACCAGGTAATATGACCTGATCCTAACATCTATCACTGTACCTACACAAGTACACAGTATCTACAGTCAAGTATATACAGTATCTACCGTCAAGTATACCACACCAGGTAATATGACCTGATCCTAGCATCCATCACTGTACCTACACAAGTACACAGTATCTACAGTCAAGTATACCACACCAGGTAATATGACCTGATCCTAACATCTATCACTGTACCTACACAAGTACACAGTATCTACAGTCAAGTATACCACACCAGGTAATATGACCTGATCCTAACATCTATCACTGTACCTACACAAGTACACAGTATCT